>CM056506.1:751288-1013227 GCA_029783415.1 Anisodus acutangulus | reverse complement strand
CGGAACTCCGGAAGGATGCAGATTTTTCCGTCCCATTATACAAATTTATACCAAACAAAAATATACAGAAAATTGTTACCAAAAACTATGAGATGTCCAGAATTGATTCTGGTGCACTTCATATTCAAGCTACAAGTAGCAAGCATGATAGCATAGACATAACTAATTAAGCTCTAAAGTACTTGAAACTACTAGAAAGCAAATAATAGAACACCTAACTAGATTAATATATTAGGCCATTCTTATATGCACTTGATAATAAACAAAACATATACAGAACTGATAAAAACTATACAAACACATATAATCTACTGTAGCATTAACTGTAATGAATTAGCAAAACATATACAAAAATATACATTCGGACAAAAAAATGGTAAATACCGTGTCCTTCAAAGGTCGACCACTATGTGAAAGCGCCTCAAACCAATCCTTCATATCCACATGACACGAGCCAAAAATAAAATCTTCAGGGAGATCATTTTTTTCGCCGCGATACAGAATCTTAACACTTACAAATCACCAAAATACACAATTAGGACATTCACATAAGTGTAAGAACCAAATCATGAAAAGCTTAAAGTTAGTAAAGTTACCATCACGTCATATTCAACCCATCCTTGATGAATTTGATAAACTCTCGGGCCAAAGAAGACAAGGGATCAAATTTATCAACGTCACTTATGAAAGGATGCTTGATATATAACAAATAGGCTTGGATGTCCCCAAATCAAAATCTGCCACAATGAAAATTGGGTTGATTTTCCTCAAAATTTCTGTCGTCGCAATTTCTCTCGAGTGACATTTTTTTCTTCTACCTCCATGAAGAGTGGTCTAGGAAGCTTAATCTGGGACATATTTATTGGCAATATCTTCATCACTAATAACACTCCAAGTCCTATGAAACTGACTTTGGGACATCTCTATTTTGGCAACCTCTTCATCACTAATAACATTCCAAAGAGTGTCCTTGACACCATCTCCTGTTGTCACTTTAGACAGAGAAAAGGGATTAGTAAAAAATATGAAGGCATAGGAAGAAATAAAAAATAGGTATAAACAAATATACCAAGATGACTATCAGTAACTTCTTTATTTTCCTTGACACTAGATTCAGTTTGGTCAGCTTGCATGTTTACTTCATGCACTTCCTTGATGGGGACAACACCATCACCTGCTACCACTTGGACACATAAAAGAGATTAATCAGTAAAATACCAGGATAAAAATATGAAGACAGAAAAAAAAAGTACAATATAAAAATATCAGGAAGACCATCAGTAACTTGCTCATTTTCCTTGACACATGATGCAATTCGCTCAACTAGAGTGTTCAGTTCATGCACTTGCTCATTTTCTTTGATGATTGAACCAGTATTACCAGTATTGTCAGCTCGCATATTTAATTCATGCACTTGCTCGGGGAGGAAAACATCAGTAACTTACTCATTTTTCTTGACACATGATGCAATTTGCTCACCTAGCGTGTTAAGTTCATGCACTTTCTTATTTTCTTTGACACTTGAAGCGGTTTGATCAACTTACATGTTTGTCCATGCACTTGCTCGGGGTAGGGGAAAATCATAATTATGAAAATTCTCATTTTCTAGTCCAGATTTACCGTCATCATGAGCATCGCCTTAATGATTCTAAATAAAAAACAACAAAAGAGAACATCAACATATCATTTTTACATACAAAAAAAGAGGAAATAAAATGCAAAACAATACCTTGGAATCAGGAACTTCATCACCTATTTTTTTATTTTGAGATGCTCGAATATTTTTCCAAAGAAAGATACGACGTATTTGTTGAGTGTCGCAACTGTATCAGTAAGCTAGAAAAAAAGTTACATAAATAAAACTAATAATCATATGTGTATACAAAAATAACTCGCAACCTACAAAAAGATCAAGAAGCAGCACCATTGACACCTCATTCCTCAACTGTTGAACTTCAGCCTTCAAATCATCCTTGCTCCCAGAAAGATCACATCTCAGTATGAATTGTTGCTCTGTATTCTGAGAATGAGGATGTTTAGGCTGCTGCTCCATAGTCCGAAGATGAGGTGGAGGTGAAATATTATAATCTTCATTTTGAAAACCCCGTGAAGAAACATAGTTGGCACCGGCATCTTTAAAAAATGCAGCAATCTTCAACTTTGTTTTTTCCTCAGTGGTAGGACAATGTTGCAGTGCTTCATCTACAAAAAGATAATCAATAGGTTAAATTAGTATAACATATACAAGATTATACAAAAAATTTAAACTGATACATAAAGTATTAAAAAAAGGTACAAGATTTTACTTTGTCGAGACTAGGCATGATCATACCATTGGTCAAGCCTGCATATGTTGGAGAATCAGACACTTTCCAGTTAAGAATATGTGGCACATTATTGTCAACATGAACAACGAGATGTTTGTAGACTGTAGAGCAACATTCGAACAACGAGATGTTTGTAGTGCAAGCGGAAAACCTCCGAGTCTGTACATTATCAAGTACTCACACTATTTGTCCCTTGTTGTTTTGAGAGTCTCTTCATAACATCCCCCCCCCCCCCAGCATAACTCTGGTATTCACCACTTTCAATAATATCAAAATCTGCTTTGGTGATACAGTGATCATTGGTATCTGAGAATAAAAAATGCTGGATGAATACCATAAGAGTCATCTTAAATGCATCACCATCCGACTCCCATTTCTTTTCCTTAAAGCGATCAAGCAATTGTTGCCTCATTACTGATTTATTTCCTTGAAAATATGCTTTCATCAACATATTCTCACTTGGTTTGTCATAGACAATGGCATCATCTTCAACACACTTCAAACCAGTAATGACATCAAACTCTCCAATACCAAAGCGTAACACACAACCATTGAATTTTATCCACAACTCTCTTCTTGCACTGGGGACAACCTCCCTCAGTAACAGAAAATGTATAAGCTGATTCTAGGTCTTAACATGAGGAGGTCTAGGAAAAATTCAAAACAACTATCACGAAACATCTGAAGTTGCGTATCATTCAAGCATTCACTCAAAATGCTGACAATACGAGTCTCAGTGTGACAACTAAGCCTAGTCCGAAAATGTTCATTCGGATGTATATAGAAGTCACCAACCTTCGTATGATAAAAAGAGAAATAAAGAAAAGAAATCAGTGAACAAAAAAAGATGCAAATACAATAATAAAACTTTAAAGCTCAATTCAGACCCTAAATTTTAAAGTTGCTTTTCAGCTTATAATTGAAGCTTCATGACATTTATATATATTTCATAGCAAAGTTGTCCTCTATCAAATAATGCACTTATATACCACATCTAACAAAAAGCAGAATTAGTTTACTACAAGTCTCCACCTTAGGTAATTCCAGAAAGACAACAATATAACACTAATCAGAAAAAATTATATTTCTAAGGTTAACTTCATTTGCGAGAGACTATATTCCATGCTTATTTAATCCTTCTTCAGTAAATTATATCATAAATACATAAGAAAAATAAGTACTAGAAGAGATACCTTCAAGTGAGATTTTCTCTCCTTAAATTTTAATCGAGTAGATATCCTTTCTTCTTTCGTTATTGCAAAATAACTATCTTCAGCAACATTTTCAACCTTTCTCTTTTTTTTTCCACTTTGGCAGAATCATCTTCATCTTCATCGGCAAGCTTCAAACTCACTTTAGCTTTCTCAGGTCGACCACATTTCTCCGCCCTTGTTTTGATATTCTTAACAAGCCTTCTTTGTCTGTGAGCGGGTGATTCGAGTGCTTACTTGTTGACAACAATTTGTAGGAGCAAGGGACTCAAAATCATTATCATCTTCATCTCCGACATAAATAGTCGAGGGAAAGTAACTCGATGTGCTAATATCGACCTTAACCCCTCTACCTGTAATCTTCCCAAAAGTTGTAGATGCAATCTTTTTTAGATGCATACTGGCAAACAAAACAAAAAACACTATAGTTAGAACTTAAATGCAAATATTATGTTATGCACAAATCAAAATACATATACACATAAACACATGGCTACTTGGTCAATATACATATTTTTACAAAAAAATAACAGAATACACACCTAAACACTAAAACCCTAAAATCAACCAACATTCTATCTAAAAATCAGTAACAAAACCTAAAAGCAAAATTAAATGATGAATGAAGCTAAAAACTAATCAATTAGAAATAAACCCTAAAATCAACCAACATTTTATCAAAAATCATAAACAAGCCCCCAAAAGCAAAAATAAATGATGAATAACGAACATGCAAAACGAAATTAAAACAAAAAAAAAACAGAATAAAACAACCAAAATAATACTAACCACTGTGAATAAAAGAGGGAAAAGAAGATGGTATATATACCTGAAAAATATAAATTAAAATTCGAGGTTGAACAATGAAGGTTGAACTCACTGTAGAAGAAGATGAACTGGAAAGAAGAAGAAAGAGAGAAACGGAACTAGAAAGAGAGTGTGGGGTAACGATCGCATTAATGGGCTAACAGATGAAATGTAATACTTTAGTTTCAAAGACAGTGGGCCATTTCGTGCAAGGACCTGAAATATAGGCCCAATTTGGTTGTAAGTAGCACCCAATTAATATACAATATAATTAATATACAATTTAGACACACACACAGCAAAAAAATAAAAATAACCCAAAAGTTACATTACAATTCGCTGGCCCAAAAACACAATAGGCCCATTCTGATATCTAAAAGAAGCAACGTTTTTTCCGTTATTTCGCGATCGTTATTGCCTTTCATATCTCTCTTTCAATACTTCATATACATCGATGTTAACCACAAAATCAAACCCTAATGCAGCTCGAAAACTTCATATAAATTACCATTTGGTGAAAGAAATCAGCAATTCTTTCAGTTTCTTCTGTAATTAATGGTTTGAAAAATTTCATCTACATCCTCATCGTGCAATTTGTGGTTTCAAATTTTTTTTGGTTGCAGTTCGTGATTTTCAACTTGCTCTCCATGGAGATTTATCCTATATGCCTTCTTCATAGTGTTCAATGGACTAATGACGATAAATCTGACAATAAAGCGAGAAACAGAACTAGAAAGAGAGTGTGGGGTAATGATCGCATTAATGGGCTAACAGATGAAATATAATATTTTAATTTCAAATACAGTGAGCCATTTCGGGTAAGGACCTGAAATATAGGCCCAATTTGATTGTAAGTAGCACCCAATTAACATACACCGTGTAATTATCTCATCTTTATTCACTATTTTTAAAAAAAATATTTCTTTGTTAGTCATTTTAGGGAGAGTTTAGAAAATGGGCCTTGTTCATTTTATTTGGAGATTAATTGAAGGCCTGATCCATTATAGGAATTATGATGGACCAAATTTTGGGCTTAAACATTTTAAATAGTTTCCGGTATAAATTTTGAACAAAAGAAAAAAGAATAATTATCTCTAATTATGGATTTACAGATCTTCCTTTTCAGTCAAAAAATATTTTTGCAACAACACTCAATCCAAAAAAAAAAAATTTAGCAATTTCGCAGAATCCAATTTTCGAAACATTTTAATGGCTGTTAATAAAACTTTTCATGGAGTTACATATTTTGGTATGTTTAGTGAGATAGAGAAACAAAATGAGGAAGTTTGAAGTTTAATCCCTTACTTTTCATATTCCTTAATTTTTCTATTATTTTGCTATAGTTGTAGAATGTTGTTATTTTTGTCATTAAGTATAAATACACTAAATAGTTGTAATTATAATTTAAAAATAGCTTATCGTGTAAAATTCTCTTAAAATTTTATTCATTATCCGTTTCTATTTCAATTGACATATAATTTACTAATGCAATGTCCACTTTACCTCATGAATTATGGAACTCCATCTCCTTGTCATTTTTTAATACCGTGATTTTTTATTATTATAATATACATATATGTATATCGAGTGAGATGTCATATGCAGAGTTAAAGAAAGAAAATAAATTGTAATCATCTATGAAATTCAAAACTCAAATCTCTATCCAAACTAACAAATTTTAGTTATGAATTGGAGATTTAGCAGGTTTTCTAAATTCCATGTGTTATCAAAATTTGATGTGGCCTAATCATAAGCCAATAAGGAGTTGTGCATTTTGAATTTTTAAAATTGTCATCTCTTCCATTGTCATATTTTCTCTATAAATCCTTAAGTATTATATAAGTTGTGTTCTTATGTTCTTTTAATTTCTAGTCTTACCCGAAAAAAATAGCAACACTCAACACCTTTGCGTGTATAATATATTACTCACATACATAAAACTTGAATTAAACATATACCGGATAATATATTTGACCTCTTCTAATTTAAATTGGTAAATAATATGGACATTAATGATATTTAAAGTCTATTATATCAATTAAAAAGTATGCTTATAGAGTTATAAAATAAATATGACTCAGTCCTAAAGTCTATATTGTGGTTCATCGTGCTCTCTCTAGTTGCAACTTGCAACCGTCCTACCATTTCCTTGCCATTCTTGGTCACTATTATTGGGACGTGAAAATGACTTCTCTCCTCACCATTGCCACCTTTTATACAATAATACAAGTATATAGTTTTTCTTTTCTTTTGAGAGAATAGCAATTTTAGTTCTTTCCGTTATTGAATTTTTTTATTTTTTTACTATAATGTATGATTCAATATATTTAATTAGTTAAATTATATACTTTTGAACTCCTTACATGGAAAATATAATCATAAGGTTAATTATATTAATGGTCCCTCGATTATTGATAAATTTTAATTTTGGTTCATGTGATATATGGTTAAACATGTATAACCTTTGATTAATTATAAAGTACATTTTTTGGTCCTTACGCTTATAAAGTTTCACAAATTTACTGAATTAATGGTTAACCTATTTAATTACTTATGTACATGTTAAGTTTGTGTTGTTACTCTATATTTTAAGGGTATTAGTTTTATAAATGATCTAAATCTAATATATTTCCTATAAAAGGAATCAAAATTAACCACACATTGTTAATTAAAGGTTAAATTTGTTTTGTCGAATACCACAATGATTAAAATTAAAATTTATCAATAACCGAAGAATCAAAAGTTCTATCATCCCTATGTTATATTTTAACTATTTTTAGAAGTGTGTATTACCTTCAAATATGGGGATAACAATACAAGTTTAACATAATACATGATAATTAAATAATGAAACAGTTAACAAGGGAACTTTGGATTCAACACTTATTTGAAAACTTCCTTAAGATTTCATCCACATTGTTCATGGGACACGTTTGTTCTTTCAAATCGTCTATTACATCATGAATTTTGATAGTTTTTTGTTGTGCATCCCCAAAGAAAATCCCCTATCATTCGGACTCCATATATCTTTTGACTTTTATATGTGGGCACCTGATATCTATGGGGGTTTCATCCACCCCGGTTACAACATTCCTTTCTGTTGCACCTAAAATTTCTATTTCTGTTAATATTTCACGTGTTTGGCGAGATATACTCATCTATGTTCTAGATGGGTAGAGTTTCTTAGATAAAATATCTAAAAGAATTGTATTCTATCTTCTCTTTTTTTTCCGCTTCTAGTTCAAACGAATTTGAATATTCATAAACAATGGATCCAATTTTCGAATAAATGAAGTTTTTTATTTATTTATTTATTTAAGGAATCATATTTTGTAATTTCATATGGTTGGAACTTGCCAACTTGGATAGTTGAATCTATCTTGGCATATAGCTCAGCATGCACGTGTAGCAAAAGAGAGTTCCTACGCCACTATTCACACAAAATAGTTATTCCACACGAAACCCCATTTGTGCCAAGTGTACTACATATTCGATGCACATGTTTCACTTTCCTTTGTGTGAAAATTGTTTCTCCTCCTTGCCATTTTCATACGTCTATGGTAATTGATGGACGCAACAATTGACAACTGTTGCTTGCTTTTCTCCATTTTATAGCCTATTCGTCCAATTTCAAATATGCTTAATTTTCAAAAGTACATTTATTCAGAATTTAAAACAGTCATTTTAATCTTCTTCTTTTAAATATTAAAAAGGAAAAATCTTGAAAATTCTGTCAATGACGAACTTCATTATAAGGCAGTAATCTCGATGGAGAATAGGACCGGATTTGATGAATAAAAAAAGAAATGGTAGAAATTTTTATAGGTGACGCAAATCAAACCTATTTTCATATAAAAAAAAAACTACAATAGCTAGGAAAGTTTCGAAGATTCTATGAAAAATTGAAAACATTGAAATAATTGTGCCTTATAAATTAGGAAGATAAACGGCAAAGGATATTCATGATATTCGAAAATATTTATGTTCATTCTCTTTGAAAGTATTTTTGGAAAGTAGATTTTCTTTTAATCAATTCGAAAAAACTCGTTTGTATTAAAATAACAACTTGTGCTTGGCCAAGGGTCTAAAATAATTTTGATTTTTCTTTTGCTACTACTTAAAAATACTTATTATCCCCTAAAAGCTTGGCCAAACACTTTAACCTTTTAAAATATTTTTTTTCAAAAATAATCACTTTTGATTTTCTAAAATTAAATTTAATCAGACAGATTATTAATCTCCATTCGAGCATTTTTAATAAACCCAGAATAAAGCATATGATATTTGATTATACTAATTGTGTAAATTTCTTCAACATCTAGTTTACCCCTTCTATCGCGGGATCCCTGTATTTTAGTTGAGTATGATAATCTGATTACTACGATAAAAGTAAGATATATTTAAAAGTATGCTTGTGTTTGAGTAAAAGCTCCCAAGGCCGACAATTATGCTTATAGAAATACTTGCGTAAGCTTCCTAATTTCCGGGTAGTAAATTTAGGAACCGATCTTTTACCGGGTAGAGTCCGAATAGTTCAAAAATGTTAGGGTATCCGAACCCGCTCACCCCTAACTAACTTTCAGTACTCATTTATTATTCCCCATTGATAATACTTAAAAATTGTACTTAGCAGTATTTTTTTCATCATTGAATTGGTAAAAACACAAGCAAAATCAAAATATTTTTCATATATGGAACGATATTTATACCTTACTAATTACTAATCCTACTACGATTGAACTATTAGTTTATATAAATACCAACTTTATATCCTTATCACTGTTACTACAAAAGAACGTTACTGATTTTTTTTTCTTAAAACATTACTACTAATCCTATTTCTATTGAAAGTTTGAAACACCCGAATTTATATCCTTTATCACTATTTTACTACTAAAGAACGTTACTAATTCTATTTCTATTGAATGGACTACCTAACAACGGAACCAGAAAAAAATCCCTTCCTATTTCTTGTTGAACTACTACATAACAGAACGTAACAATTTGATTTTCTTCTTTTTTTTATTTGAATTGTACTCCCAATTTAATTTGATATGTGAGCCAAACATTTCTATAAAAGAAATATATTGTTCCACATTCTCCATCACAAGATTTGGTATTTTCCGCTTCAAAAAGAACATAATAAAATTTGACAAACTTCTCGAAAGGTATTATTTTTTTTCATTTTTATACTTCTTATTTTCAACTTTATTATTTATATTTTTAGGCCTTTGCTGCTTTGTCTATAGCTATTGCCAGCACAAGTTGCCTCTCCTCTCTAAAAAAATATTATATACATGTTTCTAATAAAGTAAATCAATCGTATTAGATAATAAAAACTAATTTATATTTAGAGTAGATATTGTTTCCAGTTTTTTTTAGTTATTACAGGTGTTTTGAAAATAGTAATGGAATCAAATTTGGCGAAAGAATATATGCCTATAAATAATATAAGAAAGTCCAAAGGTCAATGGGTAATAAAGGTATTGGTCATTGGAAGAGGACAATAGAATATAAAAATGCAAAAGGTGATGGTTGTGTATGGAAATATTTAACGACTTTAATCTCTTTAATTTAAAGATATAATTATAATATTTAAGACTTTGAAATCAACTAAAATAGTAATAAAGACTTACAAAGTGCATGTAAACAAAGATTCTAATAGACACAACATATATGTAATCACAATAGCTAATACCGAAACAAGCACTTAAAAACAATGAGGAAAGTATGGATTCGCCTCTAAATTCTGTTCATGTGTTTTTCTTCTTATCCATTTTATTTTTTAATAAAAAATATTATTATATTTTACTTTTGTGATCAACTTAATTTTTTCAAATAAATAACTAATTAAAACTGATTGATATTCTTATAATGTGTTTTCAACACTTTTGTATTTGTAAATGACAATGAGTAAATATATGATCACTTAATCTCTAATATTGGATTATCTTAGTTATAACATTTTTATATACGGGGAAAAGAAGAAAAAACTAAATACCGAGAACATCAATTTCAAAGAAGTATTAAGTAGATACAATTCTATACTATAACAATATTTTTGTAACTCATAAAATAAATATATATAATTACAAATAATATTATCTAATATTTTCTTACTATGATTGAGTTTGATTGGTAATAACGTGCAACTGCACGTTTATAGAGACTAGTATTATTTTAAAAACATGAATATAAATGTTGATTGATCAAAATATCATTCAAATATTGAACGACCTTTTTACCCTTATGAGTTAAGTATTTCTTAATAACACACTTTCATGTTAGGATAAAATTGTAACATCCAAAACTTTGCTAATTAGTAGTATGAATTTGCATCGAATTCTGATTCTAATTCCAATCGTTTTCCAACTTTACGTTCCACATCTTCAAACTAAAATCTATATATATCAATTTCACATAGACAAGAACATAACCTTTTTACCACCTCTTGCCGACGATCTATTTTAAATTTAATAGTTGATTTTTAATTGGTGAAAGGAAAAAAAATTATCAGAAAAAATAAACTATATACAAATAATGCACACTACGGGGATAGTAATCCTTTTTGGATATGAACATGACACAGAGGTAATTTAATAGGAGTATCATATTAAACCTACTGTTGATTCCAAATCAAAATCTAATCACTGTTAAAACTTTAACATGCACTAACCGTAAAATTAACGTTCTAACAATAAATCACAAAGGCTAATTTTATCACCTTAAATATTGTATTTTCTTCATATATCACATTGATAATTTTATCCCATTTTTTCATTTGAATTATATGTACAATATTCAGAATGGAATAAATTTATTACATGGTTCCATTCAAAAAATGAGGAGTCAAACAATTTTATAAAAGAAATAACCATTCCACATCTCCATCATGAAGTTTTTGATGAGTATTAATTCTAAAATACGGTACTGCAATAACAAGAAGGTAATAAAATTCATAAATTTTTCGAAATATTATTATTATTAGCTTTTCTTTGTTCTGTTTTCCTTCTAAGAAATTGAGGATTGTTTTCGTTTAAGGATGTATAATTTCTTTATTTAAGTTATACTTTTATTGAGAGATACATATGTTATATAAATATAGTATATGGAATATAATCATTAGGTGCGCAAGTTCTCAATGTATGGTAGTATATTTGCAATTTAAATTTATTTTTCTTAGCTACATATTGAATTGTATTATAAAATAGTGGTAAGTTTTATTAAAAAAATCATAAAACCAAAATATTTTTTGTTATCTTAAATGGTCGAAATGTACTATTTGTAATAGATGTGACTTAACTTAAATTTTAGGTAAAGATAACATAAAAATCCTGAATAAAGGGATTGGAAATGTCAAAAGCGAAATATAATTTGCTTAGGATATGGGGAGAAAATGTTAATTGTTCAAAGTTAGATCTTATTAGAATCTAATAACAACATTTAGATAGTAAATATGAGGCATACCTCTTCAAATATTAAGATGCCAATTGCTTTTCGCAATTTATTCACTTTAAGATATCAAGAAATTCTTATTTCAGCTTTTACGTCAACCTCAAAACGAGAGCGAAAGACATAAAATTTTCTTCTTTGCTGAAACGTAAAGGTAATAGAACCACGATAATATAAATATTGTGAAATTGTTAAATTTTGAAGATATAAGGTTAGGATTCGTTGATTGTCTTAAGATATTTTTCTCATGTTTACTTCTTAAAAAGTAATTGATTTTTTAATCCTGAAAAATTTTAAGTTCAATATTTTTGTAAATCATAAAATAAATGTATATAATTATAAATAATATTATCTAATACTTTTTACTATGATTGAGATTGTCGGAAAATAGTGTGCAACTGCACGCTTATATAGATTAGTTATATTATATTGAAAGCATGAAGGGCTTTAGAAATATTGTTTGAACTTTTTGCCCTCCATTAAAAGACTCTACAATATAGAAAACTGTCATTTACTATTTTTTTTCATTAAATTTATTTGTAATATTGTGATTTGGTTTATTATTCTAATATTTAGAACTTAAAATAAACTAAAATTTCTATTTCCTTATTTGATTTATGTAAGAAGTCCTAAAACTAAGACTTTGAATTGAAGTAAAAAATTATGTTCACGTAAGAAAAAGTTTGAGAGTCCAAGTCAAACATGGAATGATAATTGAAGTATAGTTAGTATTATTTTTTACAAAAACAAAAAAGTACGACACTAATTGCTACTAATTTTTCAATTAAATATATGTGTAATTATACATATACTATTAATAATATATATTTTTTAAAAGGTAAAAAAACTGTTATTTTTGGTATATTTAAATTTAGGATTCACTTTAGGTATAGAATTCTTTTACGTAGTACTTACTTTGTTTTAGGGTTTTTATTTTTCCTTTTAAGAGTTGGTATTAACTTTTTATTTTTCCTTTTAAGCCAAATTTGAAACCTCCCGTCACTACAACCGTTGTTTCAGGAATTACTTCAGCTTTATATGTTTCAGGTTTTGTTTATCTTATAAAATTTGATACCAATTTATTTCTCTAATTATTGATTCAGTGCTGCAAGTAGAGATTATTAGCTGACCTGCATATTATTACATCTCTTTTCTAACCATATTTTTTATACGTTATGATTTTATTTAATATGTAAATACATTACAATAGTGAATATTATCGATCCATTTAGTCAGAATATAATTATTGTACAATTTTAATTGCACAGGTTGTTGAAAGTAAAAGTTGCTCAAGGGAACACAAAGGAACACCACTTTGGTTGTAAGTGTTAATGTCTGCGGTTTTTGTTTACATTAAACTGTGAATGATTTTTCATACTTTGCATTCTCTGAATAGTATTCACATTATTAATGACGATGTTCCTTCTTTCATATATTAAACTTCAATGGTTCATTTTCATACAAACAAGTTATCATATGACAATTCATATTAATCATTCACAAAAATAATAACTTATTTTTTCATGTATATTTATTTATTCTGCTATATGACTCAAAAAAATTATTAGTTAATTATCTTTATAGTAATTCAATTATTTTTTAATACTTAAAAATTAAAAATTCACTGGAATATGGTTATCTAACCTTACCTTATTTGAATTATGTACCTAATAAGAATTGCATTTTACGTTGGATATAATTGTAATTGTATCACTAATACTTGTTTTTTGTCGAGAAAACAAAAAAATGTCATGTATATATGGTTGGCTTTTCTTTGATTTGGTTTAGGATTCTTTATCATCATTTTTTGTTTAGGATTTTTTACTATCGTGTATTCCTTTTTTTTATTTATATGTTTTGGATTGAAGTTAGGTTTAGGTTAACAAAGCTACCGTAGGTTTAGGATTATTTTATTAATTAACACTTATGTTGTGTCTTCTCTTTATTTAGTTTTAGGATTCATTTAGGTTTCTAGAATTTTATACCAAGAAAGTTTGAAATAAAGAGGAGATGCCCACTTCTATAAAAGAAGTCGTTATTCTACATTGCTTATCATAAATTCAGACGCCCGGCAAAAGTTAATTTTTTTGTGATATGAGATAATGTTAGTAGGATGTTTGTGCATTTTTAATAAACAATTGAAAATCAAAAGGTTGTCAATCATGATTTTTATTTACAGTATCTGATATATAATTATTAGTTTTAAAGTGATATAGATAAAGTTATTTAATAACAGATGTTTATGCATTTTTGATAAATAATTACAAATTGAAAGATTGTTAATGATATTTATTTACATTGATATATTTATGAATATTGTATTTGGGTTTCCAAATATTTAGGACTTCCAAATTTATACAAATTTTGATTATTAATTTTTTTCTTATTTGAACGATATAAAAAATCATTTAGGTTTCTAAAATTTTAAACCAAGAAATTTTGGAATAAAGAGGAGCTGCCCACTTCTATAAAGAAGTCGTTATTCTACATTGCTTATCATAAATTCAGACGCTGGCAAAAGTTAATTTTCTTGTTATCTGAGGTAATGTTAGTAGGATGTTTGTGCATTTTTGATAAACAATTGAAAACCAAAAGGTTGTCAACCGTGATATCTCATATATAATTATTAGTTTAAAAGTGATATAGATAAAGTTATGTAATAGTAGATGTTTGTGCATTTTTGATAATCATTTGCAAATCGAAAGGTTGTCAATCGTGATATTTATTTATATTGATATATTTATAAATGATGTACAAATTATTTGGGTTTCCAAATATTTAGGGCTTCCAAATTTATACAAATTTTGATTATTAATTTTTTTCTTATTTGAACTATATAAAAACTCATAATATTTTAGAATTTGACATCAAGTAAGATTTTACTTACATAACAAAAAATCTTTCTCTATTTGGATTGTTAATTTTTACAAGTCATAAAATATAAAACGGTACTTTATTTGAGTTACAAGAGGATTCATCTCAAGATTTTATGATACTACGTAATCAAATTCCATCTTTTGTGCTGATTGATACCCAAAAAGCTCTCGATAATCAATCTTTTAGCAATTTATTTACGAGGTTGTTCTAGAAATACTGAAGTATAGAGAATTATGTGATGTGTTCGGGTTTCGAGAGTCAATTAATGTGATTGGATATCGTCCAAAACAGAAAGTGAATATACAATTGAATTAAGTTAGACAAATATTATTTATATTACATCATTTTTTATTTATAAAGTACACAAAAGTTATTTGGTTGCATCTCATCAATCTTGATAGTTCATTTATATTAAGCTAAATAGATATTATTTATAATTGCATGAATATTCTATACATTTTTTATCGATGCAAAATTCACGCACAAAGCGGTACACTTAACTAAACTACTACAATATAATATATGTAATAACCAAACTCAATTCACTTTATCAAATATCAAACTAACTTGAAAATGTCACTTATATCTGTCAAATTAAAAAAAAAAACTAGTATCACTTATTAGTTTAAAAAATAAAGAAAAGGCTGAGTTGGATGGCAGCCAAACTATTAAAAGGAAAAAAACGATACTGTGCTAGATGATTGTGGGATCTTTCTGCTTCAAAATAAAAATTCAATTGACATGTGCTTTTACTAAACCTAGCAACATTAATTACAACTTTGATTTAGACGTAATTAGCAATTCTATGCAAAAGCCACCCTAGTGAACCACTATTGGCATAGCAAATCAGTACAGTGAAGCATAGCAAAACACACCATTCAAATAGCATATTGGACCAAAAAATTTAAAATGTGTACCACACTAATTGATAAATATCTGAATTTGGCTACAGTTTAATGCGTGCTTTCTTACATTGTATAGTATGTCATTAAATTAGGTGGAGTTGTCGTACCTTGCCAATGTTTTTCATGATTAAGAGACCAATAATTTTAGTCACATGAGCGTTTTAAACACTATTTGGACGGATTAAAATGAATTGATAAATGAGTCATTGTTCATTTCTGTCAAAAAATTAGTAGTGCTGAGATTAGCTGAGTCAAGATGAATTAAATAATGAGTCATAATGCAACCTACACAATTTTTACCAAGTTTTAATTAATTTATTTAATTACAAAACAAAATTAGTACATCTTTTTCTTCTTTTTATACGGTTATATATAAATTCATCTTCTCTTCTATTTTCTTGAATAATGAACTTATTAAATTCTGTTTTAGTAATGGTTTATTTTTCTACACTTATGGAGTAACTCTTTAGTAGTCGAGTTTCGATGAAATCTTTGGATTAATTAGTCCTTTTATCTTATATATTAACTTGATTTTCTAAGGAGTTATTAATTTATAAATCTCAAGAGATATTTAAAATTCTCCACTGTTTTTAAATTCGTTTTGGTTGCTCTTCGGTTGAATATTAGTTCTATTCGTAAGAAAGAACTAGTGACTCAACTCGAGAGTTGTCACATAGATATTCGAAAGAAATTTATTTATATATATATATATATATGAAATCGATGATCACTAGATTCATGTTTTTATACATCTTGATCTTTCCTCTAATTGTATATCTGACATGAGTATAATTGTTAGAAAGGAATAGAAGGATTGAATGTATTCGCAAGAAACGTTCATACTTTAATGACGGTTGATAAAAGGTGACTCAAAATCACTAATTATTCAATAGGTGGATTCTTGACTCGACTCTCTCATTTAATTACATTCGTCCGCTTGAAGTGCTTCCTAGCTTACTCTTTAGTTAATTTATTTACTTGATAATAAGGGTGGCCAGTGGGCTGGATCAGACGGTCCCGCATAAAAAAAGGGGGGGTGAAACTTTAACTCGTGACAGGACCTGGGCTCGTCCCGCCCGGACCCGTCCTGACCCAGGCCCGATCCCGTCGACCCGCCCCGGTCCCCTCCCCTTTGCAAAAAATATCCAAAAAAATATCCATTGCACAACGGCCATTTTTGGCCTCCCCCTACCCCCTTAATATTTATATTTAACCCTTAAGTTAATATATTTACACTTTAACCCAATTTCTCAACTATAAATACATCACTTCATCTTTCTCACAAATCTTCCTACAACCTCTCTAATCTCTCAATCTATCTCTCTACAAGTCTACATTGTCTACTAAATATTAAATTTTATTTGTTCATTTGTATAACTATATCAAAGTACAAAAATTGGGAGTGAAGTTGGCAACTAGCTTGAGGAGCATCCATCAAGCAAAATTTTAATTTTCAACCTCGATTACACGTCGACGTTACATTGGCGTTTGGTACCTTCGTTCCTTCTTTAAATTATTATTGTTACTTTATTTTAATTAGCGCACTTA
The DNA here is from genome assembly GCA_029783415.1 of Anisodus acutangulus. Classification (NCBI taxonomy): domain Eukaryota; kingdom Viridiplantae; phylum Streptophyta; class Magnoliopsida; order Solanales; family Solanaceae; genus Anisodus; species Anisodus acutangulus. The sequence goes on along the minus strand of CM056506.1, from coordinate 996,100 downwards.
ATTTCATTATCTTTAATTATTTATTAACATAATTAAAATGGAAGGAATAAGAGGAATGTTTAAGGGTAATGGTGCTTCTTCTAGTATGGGTAATAAGGGCAGATGTACTTCTTCTAGTCATCCTATTCCTAGACAGGATGATTTGATTGATTACACACATATAGATGAAATATTTGTTTTTAATGATATATCATTAGACGATGAGATATTTTCTGCAACTCAACCAGACTTTAATTTAAAAGATCATCTAGATGACACACCAACTAATCTATATGACACACCCACCAGTGCACCTCAAACTAAAACTGAAACGCCTAATATTTCCCCTAGTATGAGACGAGGCCCAACACAACGAAAATTAAAATCAGGTGCATGAGCTTTTTTTTTATAGGGACCAAGAGAATAAAGTAGTTAGATGTCAAATTTGTAAAAATGTTTATAAATTTAAAATGGGAAAAGATCAGGGTGGGACAAGAGGTTTATTGAGACATGTACCAATGACCATGATTATTTAAGTGTAACATGTCATTGGATAGATTATAAATGATATATGCAAAAACGTATTTTAGCATATAGATATACTGATAATAGGCACACTGTAACTTTTATTTCAGAAAATATTCATCAAGTTTGCGATTATTATGGAATAACTGATAAAATTACGACTATTATATTAGATAATGCTTCTTCTAATAATTATGTTATTAGACTTTTAAAAGATCTTTTAACTCCATCTTTTCATAATCATTTTCATATAAAATATGTGTGTCATATTTATAACTTAGCTGTAAATAATGGTCTATCACTTTTTGAAGACATTTTTAATAAAATACAATTTTCTATAAACTTTATTTTTAGAAGTAATAGAATACACCGAAAAAAAGAACATAAAAACTTGTCACTATTGTGGACTATCTTATAGAAAAATTCCCGAATAAGTAGCGACTAGGTGGAATTCTTTATACGAACAACTACTTGTTGCTTATGATTATAGAATACCTATAAATTTATTTTTTAGCGCCCATACTCGAAATTCAACTGATGTGGTTGTAGATAACGATTGGGAAAAAGTTTCAGAACTTATTGTATTTTTAGAGAAATTTTTTCAAGCAACAAAAGAATTTTCTGGTATATATTATCCTACTATTTCAACTATGTTTTTTATATAGTTCTAATATTTTTATTACTTAGTGAATATATGGAAAACTCATCTTATAAGGCACCTATTAAAAATGTTTATCAAATTAAAAAAATATTTTATTCCTATTCCCACTATTTATATTATTGGTGTTGTATTAAATTCGACTATTAAAATAGACGGTTGTAAAACACTTATTGAAACTATTTATGATTGCATAGCTGTACTTTCACCTCCAACTCCAAAAAATCCAAATGACCAACCACCTAAGGAACCAACTAAAGAAGAAGTTTTATCTAACATACACGATGAATGTAAAAAAGTATATAGATATTACCAACAAGAAAGTGCTAGCAACCAACCGACTTCCATACCATCTTCTTCAATATAACCTCAAAAAATACATGTTGTTTATGCGGCAAGTATTGAAAGCTTTAGAAATAGAATGTATAGTGGTACCACTACTAATCAAGTTAGCGAGTTTGATATTTTTGTTTTCAGGGTGTTGTACCGTACCAAACAATTCTCAATTAAAAGGGACGTGAAGACTTGCTGAAATACTGGAGGGAGAATGAGAAGACATTTTCGACACTGTCAAAGATGGTCCGAGATGTGTTGAACATTCAAGCGTCATCAACAACGTCTGAAATCACTTTTTCTACCGGAAGATTTCAAATAGGAGAGCACATACACTTATTAGCGGGAGACAGATTAGATATTGCGGTATTATTCAGAGATTGGATACGAGTAGAGCGTAGAAGGTGCGGTCAACCGAAGATCAACGAAGAAGAAGACGAAAACTACAACGAAATCTTATCCGACGGAGGTGGAAGTGATGTCGAGCAATTTGATCAACGAATTCCAATTCCAACCGAAGAACCACAAGACATTGTGAAGAAACTAGAAAGGGTGTTTTTAAATATGTATTTTTTTTAATTGTAATTTTATTATGTTATTTGCAACTTTCAACACCATAAAGTTGCAATTTTGAAATTGTATTACAAAAAATCATATTTCTATTAAATAATATAAGAGGCACAAAAACAGTCTTGAATTTTTTTTTATTACAATATCTTGTTCAATTATTGAGTTGGTTATATCTATTATTTTTTAAAATTAAGTGAGAAAAAAATCAGAAAATCCCGTAACCGACCCGACCCCGCTCCTGCTAGTCCCGCCAGGACCCGTCCCGTACCCGCCCCGTTGGCCACCCCTACTTGATAATCAAATTTCCACAACTATCAAAATTCTCAAATAGTAATTGGTCATTTTCATCTAGCATAGAATTATCTTAATCCTCGTGGGTTCAACAATATTTTATACTATCTTTGACAAGTACGAGCCTCAATTTTATATACCGATTTTGTGCTTGTTAGGGGCCAGAGGGAATGGTATCCGAGGGGCTGGTGGCAGAGGGGGTGGGGCCAAAGGAGATAATGGCCAGGGCTGGTGGCCAAGGGGATTATGGTCGAGGTGGCGGCGGTAGAGACCTCCATCTAGTAGATGAGCTTTACAAGTATGCTACCATTCCCGCTCCAGCCCAACACCATCCGACACCTTCATAGCGCCCGTCGAGTTCTTACTGACCGTCGACACCTCTATATATGCCGGTGTAACTATTTTCAGATCACATAGACTGGGTTTCATACGAGGTATCAGTGTCTGCGCAGCCGCCAGTTCGTGATCCACATGATGAGCGGTCAGTTCGTGATCTACATGGTGGCAGGGAGCTGGAGTACGACTACTCTTTCATGGACTTCGACATTTTTCAGTGCCCAAGGGTAAGTGTTTAAAATAATTTTTTTAATAAATTACTATGGCTCCAGCCATTCAGGAGCTCACTGAGGAGCCCTCTTATGAGCCCTCTTAGTGGAGCCCTCTCAGTAGCCCATTGACATACATATTTGATTTTTTTACCAAAAGATAATGTATTAAATCTAAATTAAAATTAATACTAATTATTTATATATTATTTTAGGTTCATCCTTTAACGCATGTGGATCTGTCTTTACATGAGGACGATGTTGATGATTTTAACCCTACTGATCCGAATAGATTGGGACCGATCATGCCAGTTAAAGGCAGTCAGGAGAGGAGCAAAAAAGCCACTCGACTATAAGTGTGCACGCCATGGTTCAGACACTGAAGAAGGGCGACAAGAAAAAAAGGGTGGAGGATGATCATGACTTAGAGCGTCCTGCGATTAAGATGAGAAATAGGGATTGAGATGATGGTGCGAGCGGTGGGAATCGCCTTAGGCATCGGGTTACTCTAAAGGTTCCCACATGTGGGACCCATTAAAGATTGTGTATATGTAATTAAGTTGTACAATTTAAGTTAATATTATATTTTTATCGTATTATTTTCTTAATGATAATTAGTTATCTTAGTATTTATTATCGTTTATTAATAACTCGTGCGACGTTCTAAATTAATTATGAAAAAAATCTCGACATATTCGAAATAAAGTTATGCCTTGACTAAATAATAAAACGCTTAAATCAAAACATTAAAAAATAAAACACTTAAACCTAATGATAACACTTATTTCGGAACACTTTACAACCCCTAAAACGATGATCCAAACGTTTAGGTATCCTTGATGTATTAAGCCTACATTATTGTTCGCAGAAAAAAATATCATATTCTATATAGAATATTAATATTTCAAAATTTTGAAACATGCCTAATATTTGATTAAAGTATAAAAAAATGTAAATTTTAAAAATTTGAAATTATATAAAATGTGAAAAATTCATATACCCTTTTTGCGCAGAAACACAAAAAATTCCTGTACAACAGATATTTGTATGACCTTTTTTTCCCGGTATTTTGGTTGAAAGCCTTATTTTGTGAGTTATTTAAGTTTTGGACTCAAGAAAGGAGTGGTAGATTCCAAGTTGGACACGTGCACTGTTCATGAGATTCAGAATCCACCAATTCCAATTCCAATTCAATAGTCAGACACACTCATGGCCGCCAAAAAGATCATCCAAGTGTTACGCTGCCACTGCTGACCACGTGTTAATATGTGCTCCTTCCCCACACTCCGCGTGTATTCTCACACTTGAATTGTCATTTGCTGTACAATAAAACCGGTTCAATTTCGGGTCAGAAAATTAACCCGTCCTTATCGCCTTCCTACACCTAACACTCTCTCTAGATGCAAAATTGAGACAAGGACAAGACAGATTCGTTGAATTGTTATTTTGCAAATACATATTTCCGACGTTACCCTTGAAGTTACTTGCTTTTAAGCGGGACCCCCACTTTGCTTTCCCGCATTTAGTGGTGGCGAATGGACGGTTGAGATTCCCTATGATGTGTTCTACCAATAGATATCTTCTTAAATAAGGATTTAGATTTGTTAAGAGATTATCAGTGGATTCGTGCATGGGATTGATACCTTTGTATTATAATGGCCCAGTCAGAATAAAGAAAAAAAAATCTAAACACAGTTATCTACAACACAGAAGGCCAAGCAGAAAATAAACAAATATAAATAAATGAAAACACAACAGCCAAGTTGCATTTTTGCAGAAAATGAGAAATAAACCCCAAAATTTTGGACATATAGAGTATAATAACTTAGAAAAAGAGGTACTCATTGTTTTAGCTTTTGTCACCCTCATTTTAAAAAACAATCAATACATTTGCAGTGATTTTTTTTTTGAAATTGAGTACTATTAAAAAGGTAATTCTTTATATAATTAAAAATAATTATAAATTTTAATCGGAAGGAGTAAACACCAACAAAGAAAGAGTCATAGTACACAATTAAAATTGAAAAGAAAAAGAAAGAAAAATATTTTAAAATAGAGGATTTCGATGAGGCGTTGGGTAGTATACCACCCTATGAGAAGTTATTTGTAGGAGAGAATTTCAATGGACATATCGGGTCACTTCCGGGATTATGACGACGTGCATGGAGGCTGGCCTCGGGGACATGAATGGGGGAGACGTCTCTTTTGGGATGGTGATAGTCAATTCGAGGTTCTTGAAGAATGAGGAGCACTTTGTGACTTTCCGTAGTTCGGTGGCTAAGACTCAGATAGACTTTTTGCTCCTTAGGAAGGTTGAAAACAGTCTTTGTAAAGACTGCAAGGTTATTTTGAGAGAGTATCTTACAATCCGATATAAGCTTTTGGTGATGAATTTGGAGATCAAGATAGAGAAGAAGATGAGGGTTGCGGATGACATGTTAAGAATCAAACGGGGGAGTTTGATCATGGCTAGTGCAAAGGAGATGGGGGAGAGGTTGATGGCCAAGTGGGGCTTGGGGGAGTACTGGGGATGCGACCGGTATGTGGGACAAGACAACTAGTTGCATTCGAGAGGTAGCTAGAGAAGTGCTTGGGGTCTCGAGGGCTAGCCGTGGTGGGTATCGAGGGGACTGGTGGTGGAATGGTAAAGTTCAAGAGAAGGTGGAAGCGAAGAAAGCGACGTATGCGAAATTGGTAGAAAGCAAGGATGAGGTGGAGAGGTGGACAAATAGGGAACTGTATAAGATGACGAGGAATGAGGCAAAACTTGCGGTTATGGTGACAAAAACAACGGCCTTTGAACGCATGTATATGGAATTAGAGAAAAAAGTCGGGGATAAGAAGTTGTACAGACTAGCTAAGGCGAGAAAGATGAGAGAATGTAACTTGAATCACGTGAGGTGCATCAAGGACGAGGACGGCAAAGTACTGGTGGAGGACGCGCATATTAGGCGGAGGCGGCAATCTTACTTCCATAAACTCTTCAACAAAAAAAGAGATAGAGACATTGTGCTAGGAGATCTGGAGCAACATGGTAGGTATTGTGAGTTTGGGTATTGTAGAAGCATTAAGGTTGAGGAGGTTAAGGTTGATGTTCGCATGATGCAAATGGGATGAGCGACCGGATCAGATGAGATCTCAGTTGAATTTTGGAAGAGCGTAGACATGGTAGGTCTGGAGTGGCTGACTGAGTTGTTTAACGTCATTTTTAGGACTACAAGAATGCCCGAATAATTGAGGTGGAGTACAATGATCCATTTGTACAATAACAAAAGTGATATCCAGAGTTGCAACAACTACATGAGTATCAAGCTGCTAAGTCACACTATGAAAGTTTGGGAAATGGTTGTGGAGATGAGGGTGAGAATCAGCGTATTTATTTCCGAGGACTAGTTTGGATTCATGCTGGGGCGTTCGACCACAGAAGTCATTCATCTTATTAGGAGGTTGGTGGAGCAGTATAGGGATAGGAAGAGAGACTTACATATGATTTTCATCGACCTCGAGAAGGCATACGACAAAGTCCCTAGGGAGGTTCTATGGAGATGTTTGGAGATTAAAAGTGTACCTGTGGCATACACTATGGGCGATCAAGGATATGTATGATGGAGCCAAGACCAGGGTACAGACAGTATGAGGAGACTCAGAGCACTTCCCAGTGATGATGGGGCTGCACCAAGGATCAACTCTTAGCCCATTCTTATTTGCATTGGTGATGGATGGACTAACGCGACAAATCCAAGAGGTGCCATAGTGTATGTTATTCGCAGACGATATAGTCCTGATTGATGAGACTCGCAGCGTAGTGAACGCTGAGTTGGAGGTTTGGAGACAGACTTTGGAGTCTAGAGGGTTTAGGCTGAGTAGGACCAATACAGAATACTTGGAGTGCAAGTTCGGTAACGGGAGCGACCTTGAGACACGCGTGAAGGTGAGGCTTGGTACTCAGGTCATTCCAAAGAAAGGAAGCTTCAAGTACCCCGTGTCTATTATCCAGGGGAATAGAGAGATTGATGACGATGTCACACATCATATTGAAACATGGTGGATGAAATGAAGGCTCGTATATGGAGTCTTATGTGACAAAAAAGTGCCACCAAAACATAAAGACAAGTTCTGTAGGGCGGTGGATAGATCGACTATGTTATATGGGGCGGTGTGTTGGCAAGTCAAGACTTCACACATCCAGAAGATGAAAGCTATGGAGATGAGGATGATGAGATGGATGTGTGGGAATACAATGAGGGATAAAATTAGAAATGATGATATCCGGGACAGCGTGGGAGTGACCTCGATGGAAGATAAGATGCGGGAAGCAAGGTTGAGATGGTATGAGCATGTGTAGAGGAGAGACATAAATGCCCCAGTGCGGAGGCGTGAGAGATTGACTATGGACGAGTTCATGAGGGGTAGAGGTAGGCCGAAGAAGTATTGTGGACATGTGATTAGACGGGATATGACGCACATGCAACTTACTGAGGACATGACCTTATATAGGGGGTCGTGGAGGACACAAATTAATGTATAAGAGTAGTGGGTAATTGAGCATAGTCCTACTTACGCTTGCAAACTGATAGTTGTAGTGTTATTATTGTAGGTCCACTTAGCCTATCATACTAATATGCACAATATTGCTTTATAGTCCCCGATAGTTTGATTTCTGTTGCTATGTGTTCTTTAGTGTACTTTGTTTAGATTATTTACTCGCGCTAGTTACTGCTTACTTTTTCAGAATGTGCTATCATTACTTATTCACTTTTGATACCAATATTTTCATATTGCTTTAACTTTTTTTGACCGGGGTTGACCAGTTTTCTTGCTTTGCTTTTGCTTTTGCTTTGTTTTGTTTGTGCTTATGCTTTTTCTTGAGCCGAGAGTCTCTTGGAAACAACCGTTCTACCTACCAAAGTAGAAATAAGATCTGCGTATACTCTATCCTCCCCAGACCTACGTTATGAGATTGCATTGAGTATGTTGTTGTTGTAAGTCATTCAATCACAATTATTGAGTTAAATATTTTACTTAATAAAGCTACACATGATTAAAATAATGACGCATCTGGTTCCCTTTGTATTCGGTAAATGATTAATTGTTAAGGATAGTGGTATGGAAAAGATAGAATACATGGTTTAATACTCCTAATCTAAACACTAATGCCCTTTTTTTTTAATTTGAATTTTGGAAAAAAAGTTATTGCAGATTAAAGAGGGTCAAATTTTCATATTAATGCATCATTAAATGAGTAGAAATGAGGCAGACACACTAAATACAGTCCATTTTTATCTAAACACTAAATTTTCACTAATCTAATTGTACAATCGTAGCATTAAAATAATGATAGTTTTAAGACATTGAAAAAGATCTTACCAATAATTAATTAAAACTCTAATCCGGAGAAACAAACACTAATTTCCCGTTATTTCAAAAACATCTTGAGGCTATCCAGTCATTTTAGTTTCCTTCTTCCTGGCCCCTAAAGCAACCATAAAGTATTCACAGCATTGAAGAAAGAGTAATTGGAGAAGAAATAAGAACGATTCTCTCTAAAAAAAATAGTCAAATTCAGTTCTCTAGCATCTCCCACTCTCTCTTCCAACAATTATTTCTGAGTTTTAGGAGTTAAAAAATTCATTTTTTTTCACTTTCCTCATTTTTTTTTGGGAAAAACATCACTCAGATTTTCATATATTTGGTGTACATATCATAATTTATAGGTTAGCACTCATTTATTCAGGTCTAGATTGATTATTTCTTTAGATTGTACCCAATTTAGGAATTAGGGTTTCCAATTGCTGTAAAATTCGGATCTTTGGTGTGTCATGGCGGTACCGACGATAGCACTGTACGCAAGTCCACCGAGTAGTGTGTGTTCCTCGCCGTATTCATGTCAGATCAACTCACACACGTCTTATGATTTCGATTTGAACGGTAGATCAACCTCGTCTTCGTCGTCGACTTCCTCGTCATCCCAGAAATCATTTGTGGGTGGCTTATCATCTCTGTTCTCTTCTCCAACGGTGAAGACTGAGGATTTAGGGTCTTTATGGCACGATAGAGGTGATGAATTGAGCAGCTCTTTTCGTTGTTCGTCCTTAAGTTCGTCGTTAAAAAGAGATCATCAAAGTCCAGTTTCGGTTTTCCAAGGACCTGTTTCATGTAGCGGTAATAGTAGTAGTGGAATTGGATCGTATTCGAGAAGTCCACCTAAGAGAATTGGTGGGGATGTTTGTTCTATTCGTAATGGGACAGGTGGATTGTTTAATGGTTTTGTTAGGCATGCTTTGGGATCATGTGTTGATCATGATCTGACGACGTTTCGGGTCGTTGATGTTGATTCGCGTTCATCAGGGTTATTGGATGATCTTACGTTTAATATGGAGGAAGGTTTTGATGATCCTTATGCTAAGAATTTGTTGTTGGGTGCGCAGGCGAGGCATAAAATATTTTATGATGATTTTGTTGTGAAGGCATTTTATGAAGCTGAGAAAGCTCATAGAGGACAGGTAACTGTTTTCACCTAAATGTTAATCTCTCGTTTCAATTTGTTTGTTTGGTTTTGATTTGACACGAAATTAAGAAATTGTAAGAATTTTGAATTTTGTGCTCTTAAAAGACGAAGTACGTAGAATGTATCAAAATGGTCTTTAATGATGTGGTCTATAACATGACATGTGAAAGTTACCGAAAAAGGACGGAGATATCCTTTTGGAAAGGAAAACAGACTAAAAAGAAACAAGTAAATTTATGCATAACATGCATGTGAAAGTTGCAAAAAGGAGGAGACATTCTTTTCTAAACGGAAACGGAAGGAAACATTCTTTTCTAAACAGAAACGGACTAAAAAGGAAAGTAAAACAAACAAATTGAAAGGAGTACTAATTTCCTTGGCTATTTTGGTATGGATGTTTTAGATTTGACTTTTTATATGTATGGGTTTTGTAGGTGCGAGCTAGTGGAGATCCTTATTTACAGCATTGCGTTGAGACTGCAGTTTTACTAGCAACAATTGGAGCTAATTCGACAGTGGTTGCAGCTGGACTTCTGCACGATACACTTGATGACACGTTCATGACGTATGACTATATTTTCCGGACGCTAGGTGCTGGTGTTGCTGATTTGGTTGAAGGGGTATGGAGATTGACTTGTTTTATTCTTGTTTTCTTATCTTGAAGCTCCGTATTATTTGCACTGTGTTTCATATTTTTTGGTTGCTAGATTTGAATATGTCCCTGCCTTTTGTTTATAGTTTTTTTCCATATGCAAAGGGTGTTGCAATTAGTTCTCAAATGTAGATCAAATTTGGCTTTATTTTAGTATCCGTTTGGACAATATATAGGTTGAAGTTGAAAAAAAAAAGGTATTTTGAGTTGAAGTTATGACAGGGTATTTTGAACTTGAAGTTATTTTTGGGTATTCATTTCACTCTGGAAAAAAGTTGTGGACTTGTAAATGAAATACATTAGTTCATTTGAAGTACTATGCTAACAAGGTTTGAATGTTTCATCAGTATTTCAAAATGTGTTTGCAGATACTGATGGCCAAATAACTATTTTCAAAAACTGAAACTTTAATATTTGCAATTATTGAAATATTATTTATAGTCAAATGGGGTGGCACTATTGTTCTATAGTTTAGTGTGCTTTGATTTCTGCTACTATATGGTATTTCTTGTACTTCGATTATCCTATTTTATTTGTGTCGCTTTCGTTATTTCCATTTTCATACTGCTTTGAATTTCTTGTCCTTATATGACCTCTTTTTATGCTTTCCCTTGAGCTGAGGGTCTTTCGGAAACAACCTCCCTACCTCCCTACCTTGGTAGGGGTAAGGGTAAAGTCTGCTTACACTCTACCCTCCCCAGACCCCACGCTGTGGGATTTCACTGGGTATGTTGTTGTTGTTGTTGTTGTAGTCAAATGGGGTTAACTGGGTATGGATGGAAATACTCCTGAAATTGTAAGTTTGTGGTACGAGTATATCTTTGATTAGTGAAGGTTAAGAGATCATAGGATTTTCAAGTATCTAAATTTGTCTAATGCTTAATGAAGATTTCCCAAGTGTTAAACTCGTTTCAACTTATATCATTTCTTCCAGGTGTCGAAGCTTAGTCAATTGAGCAAGCTTGCGCGAGACTTCAATACAGCTAGTAAAACTGTTGAGGCTGATCGATTACATACCATGTTCCTTGCTATGGCAGATGCCAGGGCTGTTCTCATAAAACTAGCTGATCGCTTGCATAATATGATGACTTTGGATGCATTACCATTGATGAAGCAGCAAAGATTTGCGAAGGAAACTTTGGAAATCTTTGCTCCTCTTGCTAATCGACTAGGCATCTCAACCTGGAAGGAGCAGCTGGAAAACCAATGTTTTAAACATCTTAACCCAGATCAGCACAATGAGCTCTCGTCGAAGCTTGTGAATTCTTTTGATGATGCTATGATTACTTCTGCTGTGGGGAAATTGGAGCAAGCTCTAAAGGATAAATCTGTTTCTTATCATGTGCTCTCAGGGCGTCACAAGAGCTTGTACAGCATTTACTGCAAGATGCTAAAGTAATTTCTTTGCTCTTTTAATACTCTAAGAATAGCACCAATGGATTTGGCTAACCACTTATTTAGTGCCTGTAGTTTATAGATAGATTATAGATATGTTATTTGGGATTCTAGAAATAGTTTTTCTGCTAAGTATTGAGTTTGATGTCACATTGTAGAAACCTATTGGAAGCCTTGTGCATTCCCGCCCAGTGCATGTTACTTTCTTACTGATATGTTACCTTAGTCACAGTTGAGGTAATAGTAGTATTTCATATTTTACAGGAAGAAGCTTAATATGGATGAAGTTCATGACATTCATGGGTTAAGATTGATTGTCGAAAATGAGGAAGACTGCTATAAGGCACTTCAAGTTGTTCACCAGCTATGGCATGAGGTACCTGGGAGATACAAGGACTACATAACAAAACCCAAATGCAATGGGTAAGCAGCATGAGATACTTGATTCACCTTACTTTTTCTTTTAAGTTTTTGCCCCTAATATTTATTTGTTATTTTTAGATACCAATCTCTCCACACGGTTGTTCTCGGGGAAGGCGTGGCGCCTCTTGAAGTTCAGATCCGAACAAAGGAGATGCACTTGCAAGCTGAATATGGCTTTGCTGCTCATTGGAGATACAAAGAAGACGATTGCAAACACTCCTCTTTCGTTCTTCAGATGGTGGAGTGGGCTCGTTGGGTTCTCACCTGGCAGTGTGAGACAATGAGTAAGGACCAGTCATCGGTTGGCCACACTGAATCCATTCAGCCACCTTGCAAATTCCCTGCTCATTCTGAAGATTGTAGGTTTTCTTGCAAACCTGATTGTGGAACTGATGGACCTGTCTTTATCATTATGATTGAGAACGATAAGGTTCGTCTATATCATTTCCTCTTCCATAATTCTCTAGTTGTGAATGCTGAAAGTTAGTAGGAATGACCATGCAATTTGGTGCTCAAATTTGAAAGTTTTGATTTGAAATCAATGTTTGTTTATGGCATTTGAGCAAAACTTCAATTTCAAATCCCAAATTCTTTTTGAAGTATGATTTCAATTCCAAGTTTAAACTTGACCCATAAGTTAATATCTTGCAAAAAAGGACACATACTTTATTTTAGATAACACCAATCTTCGAGTTGAAGAGACTGTCCATACTATGTGGTAGGATTATACTAAATTATAGCTAGTTACTAATATTGTTGATTTATTGGACCAATGGATCTTTGTAAAATTGTGTATTTTTAAGTTTGTAATAGCATGTAATTGCAAACATTTATTTATAAAAACGAAGATGGAGATATATTATTACTGCGTTGCGTTAGGATATTCTAATATTTTGTATATGATTATGGTTTGCTCATTTGGAAAGATGGTATAGGAGCTTATCCAAATTGCATTTCTTCAAATCTACCTGATCTCAAAATCAATGACATGATCTGAAATCATGGCCAAACACCATGAATTCATAATCATGGTGTGATTGGAAATACCAACCATCTAAATGTGTGTTAATTCTTTGTGTTTCTGTTGTGCAGATGTCTGTGCAAGAATTCCCAGCAAACTCGACCGTCAAGGATCTGTTAGAGCGAGCGGGTCGCGGCAGCTCTAGATGGACACCGTACGGATTTCCATTGAAGGAAGAGCTGAGGCCAACAATGAACCATGAACCAGTTAGTGATCCCAACTGCAAGCTAAGAATGGGAGATGTTATAGAATTAACTCCAGCTATACCACATAAGTCGTTGACCGAGTACAGGGAGGAGATTCAGCGAATGTATGACCGAGGTGTAAGCCCTCTTCCTGCTGCTGCCAATACTGCAGTTGGGCTGAGGAGTTGACAGTTGAAGATTTCCTCTTCTACTAGATTAAAATCTACTTTTACTCTTGGTACATAATTACAAACGATAAGCATTTGTACAGAACAGTCCAGGTTCTGTTTATAAAAATGATTAGCTAACTGATTTATCTGTGACTTTTCTTCACTGTTTTCATGTATCCCGCATCTGCTTGATGCTCATTCATTTTATCTCAAATTAAATGTGTGCATTCTTTTCGCTCTTTTCAGAATTTTACTTCCCTAGAAAGATAAGCTAAGACGCGAGAAGCTCCTGTGTTCTGCAATTGAATTTCCGGAGAATCTAATTGAAACATAGCAAGCAATTTTTTTCTAATATTGTAAGTTCATACTTCAAATTGTTGCAATGACATGATGAAATGACTGAAAACAGTACACATTCTATTTAAACTCTATTTATCAAAACAGTGCAAGTATATTACATTACGTTATGAAAGTATATGTAACAACCATACAAACGAGCTCACTACAGTTTGCCAGGAGCATTTAATTTCCATTGTGTTATATTCCAGTGATCTTCTACATTCAAATTTCTTATCGCAATGCTGTAAACTTGCTCTGATTACAAGCAGATAAACATCATTCGCCTTAATGTCATCTAATAGATTCAAAGACTAGTACTGACTGGCACAAAAGCCGAACTTAATTAGCTTGAAAAGTGAATCTCTTCAACACGGAGGAGATAGAAAGTTACATTTAATCCTTTAATTGTCTATTTCAACAAATAATGTTGCATAGAAGTCAGCCAGGAAAGCGCACACAATAGCATAACCAAAACACCAGCAAGACCCCAAGACGAACTCCCGATTCTAAGCACATCAGAAGGTTATGGAGATCCGTAAATCGAAGATCTACTCCCTCTTCCTTGTACTGATGATGATGAAGAAGTGCTCCTAATTGCAACAATCAATCCAGCCAGTAGAACAGGTAACACAATTCCTCCAGAGCTCCATCTTGTCTCGTAATAACTACTCTCTTTTTTCCCTTATAGGGTGAAGATTGTTCAAGTCCATATAAGGAATTCATGTTTTCATTGAATATCCGATGTGTAACTCTTAACATTCCCCCGCACGCTCAAACCTTGTTAACTGGTGCGTGGATAATATAATTTGGGGGCTCAACATCGGTGAACAAAGAATTAAAATGAGCACGACTTTGATACTATTTAAAGAATGTATTTGAAGCCTAACTCAACCCCAAAAGCTAGCTTATAGGGTGGAGATTGTTCAAGTCCATATAAGTAGTCCATGTTCCCATTTCATATTCGATGTGTGACTCTTAACATCCATCAACGTACAATGGCGATAACACAACCGCGGAAACAAGCGCTAATACCATAGCTACTCCTCTGTGTGAAGAATATTGGTATGAACTTGATGCATAATTCTCCATTGTTTGGTTAATTTTCTGTTAGGGCGAAAAAATTAACCCTCAATCGGATCGATGATAGTTCAAGTTTGTTACGTTAAGGAATTTATAGAGGAGTAATACAAGGTAGGAAAGGAAAGTCGGTGGAAAGTGTTGGATTTGATGACAAAAAGCAAAAGCATGTCGGGAAAAGATTAAATATTCAAAATGAGACTTGGGCAAGAGGAAGAGGCAAAAAAGAATGAGAAAGGAAAAAGGTGAAGTAAGGTATCAATGATCTTTTTCACTTTTCGCTGAATAGTGATAGCAAGAGTCAAGAATTTTGGTTTTACTTAACCGTGTAAACGGAAAATAATACTAGCTGGCAGTGAACATTCATTTGGCTTCTTTTTCCATTATTTTGCTATTATTATGCACAAGTGACTAGATTGGGGTAGAAAAAGAGAGAAAGTTCTTTTCAAATTCATTTGGAATTTTGAGAAGATTCACGAGCATAGATGATACTTTTTTTATCTTTAATCAAAAATTTCGAATTCCAAAAAAAAACTCATGTTACATAATATTTCCTTCTTTAATGGTTTATACATGTTCAATTAGCTCTAACAGACAGCAATTTTCCCCCATTTTCAAACATGCATGATGCATGAATCTTTTGATTCAGCTCTCACGTTCAATTACTTTGTCATATCTTTTTTTAAGAATGGTTAAAAAAAAGTGTTATATTGTGAAAGATTTATTTCATGTTTGATTCAGAATCATACCTCTCTTTATTACATGAAGTCATTGCACAATTTTGGCCCTTAACATGGGAAACGGACTCGAGTAGTATTTCCTTAGCTGGATCAGACCAAGAAGATGATGTTAGGTTCTGTAGCCTTTACATTTGGGCCCAACTAACAGGAGATGTATGTCTTAAGCCTGGGAGACATCAGTCCACATTTTAATTATTTCATCGCGCAAACATAGGCTTTAAATCAAAATTTGCCCTCACCTCCCTACTATCATAATTTGTCTCTTTATCAAGTAATTCAAAGTTGTTCATGTCTTCAAAAACCTTTGGTAATGGTATTAACAGAGCTATATGAAATTTTGGAAAATAATTTATACATACAGAGCAATATATTGCTTTCAGAACAATGTTAAAAATACTTTATCATCAAAAACTGTCAACAAACAATTAAGAGGTATTTTAGTTTATTGCTCATATGAAGTTTGAAAGATACTTTAATAATCACTAAGAAGCATTTTGTTCGGAAAACGTTCTTTCTCTCAAAATGAAAATCGTATTCTCATTCTATTTAATTGTTCCTACACTATCGAACAAAAATATTGTTGAACTATTTGTAGTCAATTTAAGTCAGTTGTAATAAAACAATCAAATATAATACTCATCTTTTTTTGTTTAGTTTTACTTTTGGTGTATTGCTTTCAATCAAGGTAATTTCATAGCAAAAATTTAAAGAAATTTTTAATTAAAAATAAAAAATATTTATTATTGTTATTTAAATATTCATTGAGAACAGAAAGAAAACCTACCAAAAGCTCATAACTCCAAGATGCCCTACCTCTTTAATGAGTCTGTCTCATCTATGTTTACTTCGCTTACCTACTCATATTACTCGCGTATGGACAAATCATTATTTTAATATAGTGATTCCTCATGATCCTATTTTTATGATTCGTTTCACGGCTTACAACTTTCATCGTATTGTACTCTCTAAAGAGCAACTCCCATTATTCCAGTGTGTTTTCACTATTTTGGACTATCTGAGAAGCCAAATTCTGATGTTGTCATATTGCAAATTGCAATATACTTTTATTTCTTCAATAGAGTTCATGATATACTGAATTCCTTAAGTAACACTTCATTCATCATGGGCTGTTTGATTGTCACCTGTCACTTCATGGAGTATAAAATAACAGATTCTCCATGGATCTTACAGCAAAGAGCCTACAAATTCTACACGTTGGATCCGCTCTGAAAATAAAAATTACTTTTTTCTATTGTCCAAAGGAATCTTGTTTACTCTTACAGTGTCTGACGACACTGAAATCAAGGTGATGAAAAACTGCCATGTCACTAGTATGTTCAACCCTGTTCTCAAGAATCAACAAAATTTATCGAGTAGTTATATATATATATATATATACATATAGTTAAATGTTTTTATATTGACAATGCAGTTTAATAGTGATGCAATATATCTTAGTGTTGCTCTATTAAATTTCATGTTGGAATATCATACTTACTTTATATGAAAAGTTACTTGTCTTAGATTAAGAGCCTGTTTAGACTTTAGATTAGGTGATTCAAAATGTTGATAAGCGCCATCACATAACTGAAAAATACTTTTAAATACTGAAATTAATTTTATATAATTAAAAATATTTATAAGCTCATTTGATAAGTTTAAAAACTTAATCAAACACTCTCTAAATTAATCCGAAAGTGTAAAAAAAAATGTCAGTGCAAATATCATCAAATCTAATTACTCCATATAAACTAAGAAAATTATAAAGTATATGAATTTAAGTTATATGCCATGCTAATATATATAACGAATTTTTGTACTATGGTAATAACTTAGCTGATAATAATAGGTTATTACGTTATATTTCAAATGATCATATTTGACTTTCTCATAAAAAGTCACTCATTTTGTCCCAAAATATGTGTTGTTTTTTTAGAGTCAATTTAATTAATATTCAAAATTAATTAATATTTTAAATTAAAATTAAAATATTTAAAAATTATATAGATAGTACTATAAGTTGCTTTTGTTCTTATATCAATAAGATGAAAAATACATTTTAAAATATTAATCAAGATTGATATAATTTAAATTTCAAAAATCCAAAAATAACACATATTTTGGTAAGGAGGAAGTTGTGTTGTTGTAGGTCAATTTAATATATATACTCCTATATTTTTGTCCAAAGATGAATTTAACGTGATGAATAAAACATATTATACAATGTTAGGACAATAGGAATGAACAAGAAATGTTCGAACTTAATTACTTTGTCTCAAAATATGTGTTGTTAGTTGATTTTTTAAAATTTAATTTGATTAATATTTAAAGCTAATCAATAATTTAAATTTAAATTTATAAATTATACAAAAAGTACATAAGTTATATTTATTTTATATCAATATGGTAGAAAATATATATTTTAAATGTTTATCAAAATATATACTCCATATTTCTCAATTTATCACACACTTTTCTTTTTAGTCACTTCCAAAATTTTTATTTGACAACAATTTAACTTTAAATTTTATATTTATGTTTAACGAGATGATTTATAATCGCACAAATATCTTTAACTTATTTTAAACCACAAAATTCAAAAAAAATTCTTTATTTTTTAAATATTCTTGCTAAGTCAATTACATCATACAAATTGAGACGAAAAAATAATTTAAATCTCAAAAAGCGAAATATAACACATTTTGGTACGGATGAAGTATTTGTTGTTGTAGTTCAGTTTAATATTCTTTTATGTCCAAAGAGGAATTTAACGTGATGAATAAAAAATACTATACAATGTTAGGAGAATAGGACTGAACAAGAAATGAAGCTTATTATATATATGAGGTAGCACGCCTTGGCAGATCATGTTGTGTTTCCATTATTATCCTGTGAGGCAGTGATGGAGACTCTACGCCTTTGCTTCCACAATCTCTTATCCTTCTATCTCTCCATCATCTCCACCCTTCTCCGTTGGTTACTCTCCCCTTTACCCACCATCAAACGCTTCCCTCTCTTCGTCCCCTTCATCGACGCTTACGTCTCCCTTTTATTCCGCTTCTCCAACTTATCACCATGCACCCTCGATTTAGACGATCACACCACCATTCACTTCTGGGCCCCCAATCATCGCCATTTCAACAAGCCCAATCTCGTCTTGATCCACGGTTACGGTGGCGATGCAAAATGGCAATTCATGTACCAGGTCCTGAAAGATTATATTTTACATAATAAATCTTTGAATGTCCTCCGCATTTCTCCACATTATGATATTAGCTATCATTGCCCCTATTTATAATAGACGAAAGTTATTTATAAATAAATCTTAGAATACTCTATATCGTTCGTACTTTTCATAGTATTGTGTCATGGATTTTCTTTTATATACACTGTTTTAAAATGATTGTTCTTGTGTGGTCTACCGGGAACAACTTAGGTATGATAAGGTATACGTAAAATTCTATCCTACCCAGACCCTATTATGCGATATTTTACGGGGTATATTATTATTGTATGTTTTATACAGTTCTTTACATTATGAAATTATCTCTATCAAAACAGAAAAATCTATTCATATATAACTTTTGGTTATAAATCTATTTAGACCTGAATTAAAATGTTATCAGATCTAACTAATTTTAATTTCCTACAACTTTGAATTATTTTTTCCTAACAGGTCCGACCACTGGCCAAATCGTTCAACCTCTACATTCCGGATCTGATGTTCTTCGGAAAATCGTATACTACTCGGACGGAACGGAGTGAGGAATTTCAGGCGAAATGCGTGGCGGAAGGGTTGAACGGACTGGGAGTGAAGAAATGTTCGATGTTTGCGATTAGTTATGGCGGATTTGTGGGGTATCGAATGGCGGAGATGTTTCCGGAAATGGTGGAGAAAGTGGTGATACTGAGTAGTGGAGTAGGATGCTCGAAGGAACAGAAAGAGGAGCAGTTGAAAAAAATAGGAAGAGATCCGGTTGAATTGCTGATACCAGCAAAACCAGAGGATCTGCATGTGCTGGTTAACTTGTCAATTTACAAGTATAATCCTTTTAAGTGGGCCCCTGATTACTTTCTCCAGGAATTCATTGATGTGAGTCCCCTCCTCATTCTTCATAAATGGAGTAAGGAAATAATACTACACATTTTTAAGTGATAAATATAAGTATTTAAAACATACATTCACCCAGCCAATACACTTTTGATTACCAGAAATGTGGTGGCAAAATTAATTCCGTGTACTAGTCCAATAATTGGTTTTGCCACCACATTTCTGGTAATGGACGTGTAGTTCTGTCTTTTTGTTGTTGCATGCAATGGAAGAAAAATATTTATTTGACTATATATATATATATATATAGTACCATACTTATTAAGTTAGTGAAATTAACACAAATGAGTATAGTTTAGTGGTTTAAAATTTGTCATAGCTATGCCTTCAATATTTACCGGTTATAGCTACTTTTTACTCGCTATATTCATAAAACGGCTCGGTGTATTCATAAAATGGTCTCGCTGTATTCAAGTCATATATATTCAACTCAGATGTATTCAAGTCAAAATGTATTCAACTCAGATGTATTCATGTCAAAATGTATTCAACTCAGTTGCATTCATGTCAAAATGTATTCAACTCAGTTGCATTCATGACAAAATGTATTTAACTCAGTTGTATTCATGTCAAAATGTATTCAACTCAGTTGTATTCATTTGTACCTACTTTTACATTATATTCAATTTATTGTATTTAAAAATCGGTTGTATTCAAGCAATATAAATACAAAAAAATATTATATTCAACTTATTGCATTTTAAATTCGATTGTATTTGAATAATATAAATACAAAAAAATAGATTCAGTTGTAAAAGATACACTAAAATACTGAATACAAAAAAATAAATATACTAAAAATTTAACAAATACACTCAAAAAACTGAATCCAAAAAAATAACAAATTGAACACAATCCCTCCGCCGTCGTACTTGTCATCGGAACGTGACCGGAAGAAGTTCAGATCTGAACGACCCCTCCACCGCACTTCTTAGTACATTGCGCCGACGGCGGTGGAGAGCTCAGGTTTGAAGCTCAAATCTGAAAGCAATGGATTTGTGGGTAACGATGATGGGAGAGCTCAGATCTGATAGCAATGACAACGACGGAGAGCTCAGATGTCACACCCAAACTGGGGTGTGGCCAGCACCCGATGTCCTGCTGGCCGAGCGTACCACTCTAATGATCAAAAGAGTGTAAACAGAACTTTCGACCGACAAAGCCGTATTGAGATATATCACAACAACAACTCTGGATAAAAGGGATTAACCCCACATATATACAACGGGACCTTACAAGGTTACAACATGGTTTAACAAAAGCTAACTTAGCCGACAAGGTTATACACCCATACTATACATACCAAACTAAGTCTATGAGCCTCTACGAGTAACTGCATTGATTATGATCGGGACAGGGCCACGACCTACCCATGCTGTACATAACTCTGCAAAATGCTCCATACATATATGACTAGAAAGCTCCGAAAAAACGAAGCTCATTTACTGACTGTGGGACTCAACAACTCCTACTGAGGTTTTCTAGCAGAGTGTCTATCAGAACCTGCGGCATGAACACACAATGCCCCCGATAAAAGGGACGTCAGTACGAAATAATGTACCGAGTATGTAAAGCATGAATAACAATGTAAATCTATAAGCTGTAAAGAAAAGCATATAAGCCATGTGAAACGATTAGCTGTAAGGGAAGGCATGAGCAACCTGGGGCACATGAGCGAATAATGAAACTCTGAAACTTAATACAACCTGTCTTGATAGGCCTTTACTGTATAAACTATCCTCTTCTTATAGTGCGAGGTATAACATGTCATTGATCTTAGGAGTATGTATGAATATGCAATGCAATAAGCACACTAACTTATGTATGTATTGCGGAATGCGCAACCCGATCCATCATATATATATGTTACAAAACGTGCAATCCGATCCAATGTATGTATATGTTGCGGAACGTGCAACCCGAGCCTCTATATATGTATATGTTGCAGAAGTGCAACTCAATCCTCTATATAGATTGTTGCGGAATGTACAACCCGATCCTCTATATGTATTATTGTATGCATGATATCAATGCCAATGAAAACTATATCAATACCAAAGGGAAACTCGGGGTATGGATAACAGATTATGACAACGATGACTTTTTGGCCCCCTTTTTTTTGTAACTCATAAATTCTTTGACTTTACTCTTAGAACGACTCTGTGGTCGACTTGATGACTATATTTTAGAAAGCTTTCTTTCGAAGACTTATGATACGATCAGTAACCAACAACGAGGATCGTAAGAACTTGAATAACAGTGAATACTTCTCAATATGAAACTTCGATAGACAATAGAATGGAGTTCTGAACGTTTCTTTTTTAAAACAATAATCTTTTAAATTTCATGCTTTTGAAAGAAAGGGATATCCTTACATACCTCAGCCATGAAGCTATACGTTGTGCTATAAGCTCTCGTACTCTTCACGACTGATTATTTATAACAAATAAAGGATCGATATCAACATCTAATCCATATTCCATAAGAAACCTTACTTAGGTATCTTAGCGATCGCCTTGACTTAAAAAGGTTCTTAGTCTTGTTTAACAAAGGGGTATTCATGTAATTTGACCCCACAATTCTCCGACACACACCCTCTTAGGTTTACAATACCAACAATCAATATATCAACCAATATCAACTTACAATTCCAACAAAACAGCCTACAACTCAACATATCTTAACTTCATAAGTTTACGGGTTTTAAATTACGAAAATCCTCTCACAACTTATCTCAAATCACCAATTAATCACATATATAGATAGAGGAGGATGAATTTTACCTCAACGAAGCCAAACCATCTCAAATCAACACTTTGCCCCAATATCAAGGGTTTCCAAACCCGACTCAATACGATGAAGACAATTCTTATGATTACCACGGGATTTGTAGCGTTAATCTTGCGTAACTTGCTTAGGAATTGGCCTTGGAGTGATTGGGAACTTTAGAGAGGATTTCTAGGATGTTTTAGATCTAATCATGGAGGAAAATAAGTTTCCAAATCGTTCAACCCGAATTTAAATCCGTCAAATTTTTCCACCGTTGTACTTTGATGGTACACTCGATGGACCGTCAAACTTCCGAAGGTCCGTCAAACTTTCTAGAATATTGATGGCCCAGGCTGGGTATTTGACGGTCCGTCATCTATCCCTTCAAATTGCCCACTTTTTCCATTTTTGTCGAAACGTACTTCCTTCGATCCGTTTAACTCCCAAATACTCCAGTACCTTCATAACCAAGCTGTAAATCTTCATTAATCTTCCGTAGGGTCGTATCGCTTCTCGGTACTTTGATATCCATTGACGTCACGGCGGAACGCGAAACTACGGGGTGTAACATTAGACCTAAACCAGATTCATAAAAACCACGACGGAGAGCTCAGACCTAAACCAGATCTGATAGCAATGACGACGGTGGAGATATATGAAGTAGTTAAACAACGACATCGATGTGTCATGACAGTGGTTCGTTATGGCCGACGGAGAGCAGAAGCACCACATTGAGCACGACAGAGCACCACGTTGAGAAAAATAGGTTTGAAGAAAAATAATGTATTGTGTATATTTATTAGTAGCTATTAATTGTATTTAACATATTACTCTTAGCTATAGAATGTAATTAATCTAAATTATAGCTACTAAATATAAATATGTACTAGTAGTTAGTTATGCCATGTAAATTTTCTTATTAAGTAATTCAGTAAGGTGAGAGTATATAATAATTTCCCATGGTTAAGTGATACTCCATCTGTTTCAGTTTCAATTTATGTGAAACCTTTGCTATTTGGAGAGTCTACGGGGTGGTTCTTTGACCACGTTTTTTCTTACATTTTTTCTAAATTATTTGAATTATAAATTATCACGACTTATAGTACTTTTAATGTAGTTTCTAAATATATAAATTTTATTTTTACAAACTTGAAAAATCTATGTCAAAGTTATAAAGTTTGACCCTCGTACTCCGACAAGGTTCACATAAATTGAATTGAAACGAAGGGAGTATAATTTATGTGCAAAAATACGTCATATATCTATGTAATTAATTTTTACCTGCACGAAATATTCGATATATAGAAAGGACTATGTTCGTTTTTCTTTACATGCATGGAATTTTTTAAATGATTTTCTAGAAACTTTAAGGGTGTGTTTAGTACGAGAAAATGTTATTCACAAAAAGTGTTTCCTGAAAAAATAAGCCATGTTCTAAGGAATTTATTGTATAGAGATTATTTTTCTAAATATTTTGACCAACAAAAACATAGAAATTTTGGAAAACATTTTTCAGCAAATATTTTCTTTCATGCAAACACACTGTACAAATTAAGGTTACAGAGATCTAAAAAGTAGCTCTGCTGATGCTCTTCCTGTATTGTTTGAAGATGATAAGTAGGAGTTACCTGAAGGAGAAGCAAGAGCTAGTGAAACACTTGCTGGCAGACCATACAGATTGCATATGGCCCATCTTAACTCAGGTCAAAATCCTCTCTATATTCTTTGAACAATCAACAAATAGCAAAAGTTTCATGGTTATTCAATCATTAATCTATTGACTGTATAGTAATCAGAAACAACTTTGTTTGCTTAATTTGGTGTGTATAGGAAACACTGCTTATTTGGGGTGATAAGGACAGAGTTTTCCCTCTTATGTTCGGCCACCAATTGCAAAGGTACTTTATTCTACTTCTCTTCATGAACTAAATTTTAAATTGGACTACCAGAATCTTATGCCGAGGGACTATCGAAAACATCCTCTCTATCTCCCAAGATAGAGATAAGGTCTGCGCATACCCTATTCTCCAGACCTCACTTGTGGATTATATTGGTTGTTGACTACTAGAATTTTAGTAATGAGTTTGTATTAACCTGCAGGCATTTGGGGCCAAGAGCAAAGTTGGAAGTAATCAAGAACACAGGACATGCAGCGAACATTGAGTCTCCTGATTCTGTCAATGCTTTGATTAGAGCCTTTATCTTGCAGAAAAGCGTGGAGATAAATGGTAGCATCTGATTGACACAGGAATTTAATCCTGTCAATGGCAATCGATGCTGCTAGGCTTAGCTGGGTGTTCTTGCTTGCTGTTTATGTTATCCCTGTTACTGCCTCACTGTTTGTAAATAATGAACTGCTAATGGGACTTTGAAGCATTAAGAACTCTCCTAGATGTTATCAGACAAGTTAATTTAATGTACGTTCGATGAATAGCATCAACCTAAATACAATCAGCTTAATTGGAATGTATTAAAGGACTTTCTAAACTATAAGAACATCCGCCATCCACCGGCATGTCCCTTCGCTTGTCACCGACAAATAGGGCGCCGAAGAAAACTGGTGTTTGCTTGACAGTGTAAGTGATTGTATAAGACAGAATACCTAAAGACCTCCTAAATTTGGCACGTTTTATTCAGATTCCCTTAAACTATAGTTGGTCCTAATTACCCTTGTTTTTGGCTTTTCTATAACCGTTATCCCCTCAAACAATAACTGGTTCTAATTACCCCTAAACTTGGAGCGTTTTGCAAAAGATTTTTTTACTTGTTGTCTCTACTGATACAATAATCAAAACATGTCTAACATGGTAGGAAGATAGAACGAGGAAGTACACTTTTGATTACTTGACTGTTCATACATACATCAAAACTAAAATCAAGTTACTCTAAATAGCTATTCAAATTCTCATTTGTATTGAGGATCTATCTTCCATAACGAACAGAATGAAATTGGCTGCCCTTTCCACCATAGATCCACACAGCCATTTTTCTCTTCCACTCTCATCTCCCAGTTGCTGTCATACTTCCTCAACAACGCTCGAGCTCCATCAATAACATCTTCACCAAACACCTCCTTTACAAAGCCAACACTCCTCATTCTTTCACACCATTTTTCCTTCCGTTCATTCATTTCTCCCATGTTCGTCAATGCCTTTGCTGCTTCTCCTTCCATCATCCTCCTTTCTTCGCTTTCACGTCCTTTGTATGCCACACTCGTCGAGTCCAAAAACCTCCACACGTACTCCACTCGCCTTGAGAATGTCGTCATAAAGTCCCCACAACTGTTGCAGCTACACTCCGTGTTGTTCTCGCTGAGAACTAATCCTTTTGGGTCCAAACTCTTCAATATCCTCAACAACTCAGATCGTTCATCCAGGTTAGTATGATTCAAATTATGCAGTCTAAACTGAGCACAGATGACTAATGTTTCATCAGTAGAAGAATTTATGACTTGTGAATTGAGATTCATAAGAGGGAAATTATCCAGTCTGTTGATCTGTAGATTAATGTTAATAGCCTTAGCAAATGCTAGCAGTTGAGATGAAAAATCGTAACCAGGTGGGCCGATCACATATGGAGTGCCTCTTAATTCTCCGTTCTCTGTGGTTGGCGTAATAACTGTTACGCGAACCAACGGTGGTGGCCCACCTGATCTTCGAGTCAGCTCCTCGAGAAGTGTGGGCCACTGAACACCATGAGAAACTCCAATATCAAGGATGTGGAGATTCTTTAGCCGATCCTGTTCTCCAATAATTTGGAGAACGGATGAGTTTGCGATGTTATTGGGGATTCGGAACCAGGGACTAATGTCGTTGAAATTGATCAACGAGTCCCTGAAGAATTTATGATTGGCAGAAGCGAAATTTGTAACACCAATAGAAGAAGAGGATGCTGATGATGAGCCAGAGGAAGAAGACAGATGATGTGTCAACGCGTGGAGTCCATGAGCTGCTAGCCTGTGGTTGGCATCGCCAGTGAACGATGCCAGCTCATGGAGAACGTACAACAGATGTTGCACGCGGTTCATATTACCGACAGTGATTGCAGCAGCACAAGGGTTGAGCAAATGTTCTGCCCATCTTCCTTCTTTGTTGTTACCGTTACTTCCTGTTGATTTTGTTGGTACTCTTTTAGGTCCTGTTGATCTTCTTACAACACGACCATCTTCCGCCTCGTTGATCTGACGGTTCTGATTCTTCCTAGACGCCTTTGGATTATGATCAGAGTCAGTTAGTTTCCTTTTCTTGGACAAATCCAACGGCTGTGGATGATCTAAAATGATGGGCTCCGAAGGTATAGTGCTAGTTGCTATGTTGATCAGGGAGCTGTTGTTGAAAGAGTTACATGTATTGTTGTGATTAACGATCTCTTGATTAGGAACCCACCATGAGTCCCCGTAGAAATCTAAATCATCGGTGTAATTATAGGGCTCGTCGAGGAAGGATGGAACATCGGATAAAGTATCAGCTAGCCACTCTGAGATGGGGTCCGAATCGGAATTAGGCTCAGGTTCGTCAATAGCCATTGTATCAAAAAAACAGGAAGAATAGTAATGAGAAAGGATGTTTTGGTGTTTGGTCATTGACTATGCAAATAGAGAAGAGTTTATGATGTAAATTTGTTGTGTGGAATTTAAGTCAAGTATACCAAAAGAAATGGGAGAAATGTTTTATTATTAATGAAACGAGACAAATAGGGGGATATTTAAAGGGCAAGTTTGCTGCTATTTTGGAAGTTATGTTGTTCTATTAAGATATCCATTCCCTTCATTTTTACTTATCCACTATATTAAAAATAGATTTTCACTTTTACTTGTCACTTTTAGATGCATCTAGAGAAGATAATTTTTTTTTTCCTGTTTTACCTATAGTATTAATTACTCATTTCAAATTATTTTCAACTCCATTAAAACTATGCATAAATTAATATGGGTACCATGATGAATTATGCACTTCATTTGTTATTTCTTAAGGGATGCGCAAAATCAATAGTGGACAATTAAAAGTGAACGGAGGGAGTATTATATTTTTTAGGTACGAAGCAGGTAATCTTGTCTTTGATTCGTGCAGTTATTTGACTTATTTTCTGGTGTGTCACGATTGTTAAGAGTGCTATAAACAACACAAATTTTGTTTGGGTACATATAAACAACACAATTGGAGACGCTAAATTATTTATCTAAAGTTTCTGGGATGGTGACAGGTTTTTGAGTTTTAAATTTCATAGGACGGCAAACTCTTCATCACCCTGATTAATCTAATCTTATTTTTGTTTGATATTGCCTTCTCCTAGGCTATTGGTTGATGCACTTTTGGCATTGTCCCCAAAAACTATAATTGACCTCTAAACAACTCATTATACTACTAGTCTTTTTCAAGAAAATAAATATTTTTGATCTACTAAAGATCGTGTTATCAATACCGAGTAGTATAATCTTTATTGCAACTTCTTTACAAAATCAACAAAAGTTCTCTTCTGGAAACCTTTTTCCAGTAGTAGATATGTAACTGAGTTAAGATATTCTTGCTTTCCTAGTTCCCGTCGAAATACTAGTGCTAAATTTAGTTGGAATCTTCTTAGGTAGCCCGAAGATGCTGAAATGCCGTGTGATTTGGGTCTGATTAGTCATGCAACACGAGAGTTAGTTTGTTAAATATTTACTCGCATTTGGTGTTTATATCTAACTAAGCAGTTTAACTTTAATAGTTATAAATAAAAGTGATAAATGTGTGTATGCAATTAGATGTCCTGCGTTCATTGATCCGGTGCAAACACCGTGTATTGAATAAATCAAAAGGCAAAAAACTGATAGTTTTAAATATGATAAACATAGTCGCATGCATCTATTGGTTGGTATAAATATTCGTTGCAGGTAAGTTTTTACCGTCGCATAAAGCTTTCTCTTTATCCCCATCTTCGTCCAGGCTAACAGGGCCTTACTTATTCAGGGGGGAGAGTGGAACCTCGAAAAGCACTGTTGAGAGAAAGATTCTTGGCCCCTCTTCATTCTCTACAGGGTTCCAAACCTTTATTCAACATAGGTGACAACGAGCAAGGCATAGATAGAAGATATCAAATACGAAAATAAGAAGCAAGCTCGCCTTCCTTTTTGATCATTTTGATAGAGGGGATGAAGAAAAATGTATTTGTAATTTAAACCACATGTTTTCCACCTATTTCTTCCCATTTATAGTTGGCCCATTTTTTTGTGGTTCTTAATGATCTGGATCAATATATAGGTGCATTTTTTACTTGATAAGATTTTGGCTATCTTTTAAGAGTTGAGTTGGAAATTAAAAAGTGAATTATCTTGAAAGAAAATTTTCAGGTGAAAACTTCCTGATAAATCAGTATTTTTTAGTTGACGGAAAGAAAGGACTGTACTAAAGTCTAGGTTGAGGTTGATGATGTTTACATAGGAGCTAATTGTTGTGTATTAGAGAAATCAGTAATGTAATTACCGCTTAAACCTTGATTACTCTTTCTCGAATCATTATTTAGCCATATAAATTTGGGATTCAGCTCCTCTTTATTTCCATTGTCTTCATTTCCGAGTTCTCGCTCTTTCTTACTTGTCCTTATCGGTAAATTTATTGTACAAGCAATGAAGTAACAGATTTTAGGGGCGGAGCTAGAAGTCCAGTTACCAGTTCATGTGAATCCAATAGCTTTTGGCCGGAACCTGTATATATATGAAAAAATCTACTAAATATCTATAAATATTTTATTGTGAACCCAACTATTATTATAGTATTAACTTTAAGTCGTTGTAGGAACCTATAAATTTAAAATTCTGAATCCACCCTCGGAGTTATTTGTAAACTCTGACTTCCACTTGGCTCATGTACTGATGTACAAGGTAACTTTCGTCATAATTGGAAAAAAAGACATAACTTAAAGAAACAAAACAACCTTAGAAAAACACAGCACTTACAGAAAAAATCATCAACAAACCCAAATTACAAATTGCAATTGTCAACTAGAAGAACATACAAGGAAAATTACTCAAAAACAGAAAAAATGGATTAACCACTAACACAATGCAATTGTTGCTTAATTGCTTAGTTAGTGCCTCCAAGCACACCCTTGAGTTTCTTAATTGTTGCTTCATCTAGGAATGTGGTGGCCCCCACCAACTTAGTTGGCAAATCATTAGCAAATAATGCAAAATCAGTTATCTGAAGTCCAGGATTAGAGCTGCTAAAAAATATATAAGCCACAGAAGTGTATCCAGCATCACTCAATTGAAAATGCAATAATCCTTGTGGATATACCATAAGATCACCTTTTTTAAGTGTTTTTAAATAAACAGTATTAGCTGAAGAAACAAATCCAGCAGTAATTTGTCCCTGCACAACAATCAAAATTTCAGAAGCACCAGGGTGTGTGTGAAATGGAATTACACCACCTGGGGCTAAGTCCAAACGGCCCGCAGAAAGCCCAAGCCCATTAAGGCCTGGGAATTGGGCTGCAAATGCTGGGGTGACTGCGGCCTTGATAATGCTTGCTGTGTTTCCTGCTTTACTAAGCCCAGAAAACACGAAATCGTCAACTGTTACATTGGTGACACTTTTGCAAGAATAGCCAGCAGGTGATTCTGGGGCTTTTAAGTCAGCTACGCAGAAATCTTGCACAGAAGCATTGCTGCTCAAAATGAGTATAGCCAAGAGAAACAGAAGTTGAAACATTTTTCTTTTAATTTCTTGGCTAGGAATAGCTAAATTTGTTATATGGAATACTGTGGGCAAGGTATGTTAGTTTGGTGTGTATGTATATATAGGGTGACATTGAGTGAGTAAGTGAGAATTTGGAGTATTGAAGAGCAAAAGGGCGAATTAGGTGCCACTTGAATTTCGATAGGGAATGATAACCACAAGTTGTGTGATAGGGCTATCTTGAATGTTGTGTGTGATCACACCTTCGAACCAACTTTTACATTGTTTATGACCTCATGTACTTGTACGTAAATTCACATCGTCCGAGTATTTATGGTCACCAAAATTTACAAGTTAGCTTTTTCTTGTGTGCGTCTCCACCCAATCACTTTACCATCTTCATACTCATTCGGCCAAACTATAGGTTATGATATCAGTTGTTGGGTTAAGCTAACCAAAAATACAGTTAAAAGTGAGCATCATTTCCCTCAAAATGGCTTACTCAAGTATCCTTATACATTATAGTTATATGTAACTTCTTTATATTTAATTGCACGTTTTCCTTCAAATGGGTTGGTCTTTAATTTTTTCCCTTTAAAATCGAGCTTACGCATATGGGGGCATAAGTTCTTTAAGAGTGATGGGCAAAAATAGGCATAACTTGTGTGATTATAATGCGAAAATATAAATTTATGCCTTACAATTTTGAATTGAGGGGGGGGGGGGGAATTAAAGACCCGCACAAAATAGGGACAAAGTGCAAATGACCCACTTCTTTATTATAGTACCATGTGACCCATCATGGTCAATGGAAGACATCGACAAAAGGATAAAATAATAAAACAAGGAGTATCTTTTTGGTGTTATATACTCCTAGTATTAGATCATTAAGAGGTATGTGATTTTGGTATATCTTGATTTCCAATGTGATAGGTCCGACTTAATCATAAAAAAATCATTTCAAAGAGCATTGGCCTTTTTTTAGGACACTTCTCAAATTGTAGGTTAATTCATAGGAGTAGTTGAGTAAATTTCTCTTTTTTTCAAAACAAATTAGGCTCACTGGAATAATAGGGAGCATAATTTTAAGTGTGACATAAACAAGGAAAATTGCGCAAATTCCATAATGTGAGGGAGTTGAGTTAATGAAAGTGGTCCTAATTAAGGGCACATGGTGGCAAAAAGTAAGGAAAAGGAGAAGTCTATAAGAAGACACACTGACAGCTCGAATCCAGAAAGGCATCAAAGAGATAGTACCATATATATGCATAATATAATGCAATTGTAAGTCTTAAGTAGCTAGAAAAGGAATTATGTGGACAATGGCAATTGTCCTTCCACTAAAAGATTTCTCCATTGAAGTCATACACAAGAGGCCAAACTATGGAGAAAAATCTAGCCTTGATTGACGTCTGATATGGGGAAAAATCACATGGTAAAACTTTTCATGGTATGGTGCAATGCTACCTTGTTTAAGACGTGGAGTTAATTAAGAATTCTGAATTATTGAAAAGGTATTTTACGGATTCTTGATAAATTATTCATATATAGAATTTTAAACACAAATATAGATACTTGGCCAAAGCTAGTGGATTTTACCGACCTGTAAGCAGAAATACATGTTTCTGTAACACATAATCTCAACCATCTTTGTATACCCTCTATCCCATGGAATAATATTCTCAACAAACATTGACCCTCTTTCAAAAGTTTTGTTCAAGGAAGTGTCGAAGGGAAAATATTGAATAATGTTAAAAATTCCAGATGAAAATATTTTTTTAATTGTGGTATTCCGGAAAGCTTGGGCATAACTTGACTAATTTTACAAGGTATTGTTATCTTCCACCAACATAAATAACCAGTAATTCATTCTACCAAAACTTAGACATATGGGATGTGCGAATGTGGAAATACTAGATTTTTTTCGGTTACTTCCGAAAAGGAGATATCTAATAAATGGTGCACATTCTGGAAAGCCAATACAGATTTAGCATCACATGAAGTTGAATCATTGTTTTTGTCCAATATAACAATATTTTCAAATATCGCTAAGTAAATACTTTTTCTTGAGTTTACTCAATATTCAGTTGTGGCACCAGCTTAATTCATGAAATATCATTTTTTTTTCTTTGTTAGTTATTCACAAATAGAAACTACTCTTTGCACTACTGGATGTCGTTCTGATAAACCTATATAATGAACCCACTGCAGTATCAGCAAACTTCAGGTTTCCAAATACTAGTAGATTTATCTTTAATTCTGGAACTCTATATAATTTTCCTTCTATAATAATCCTTGATCCTAATTAAAGATGACATTCAGTTTGGAACTGCAGTGATAGTGCAGAGAATATTGAGTCCAGCATCTACAACTTGTAAAACTGGCCTGGCCTAAGGCCTTAGCTTGGTGTTAAAACCCTAAAAATAAATTCTGGACTTCGGCAGTATAGGTAAGGCAAACTAAACATAATAACTTAAGGCTCAAATGCACAGATAACCAAATTTAGGAACCCATTAACTTAAGTTTCAAATTTTCCTCGACTAGTTGACACTGAAGCAATTCACAATGTGTTGTTGGCAGGAAGAAACAGAATAAAGGCGTTTCTACCGAGTACTTACAGAGAGTCTCGTGTGTGTGTGTGTGAGAGAGACAAAAGAAGAGCAACAGCATTTTCTCTAAAGTATGCCAACATTGGCTATAAGGTAAATAATTTCAAAAAGTGGATATAACTTAAATAGGAGGGTGAAAACTAGTTATCAGAAGCAATTCCTGCATAACTTCAGGAAAGGCTATTGGTCTACCCATAAACAAGACTCCCTGCCAAAAAAAAAAGGAAAACTAATTGAAATACCCCTCAAAAACAAACTAATTACCCGTCCCATGCCCCTTTTAAACTAATTACACGCCCTATCCCCTCGCCCAAAACTATTACTTCCTTTATGATAGCATCACAATATGTTTATATGGCATTTATATACCAAGATGGTATCATGAAGGACCAAGAGAAGGACTGAAATAGTGTTCCATATACCATCTCAATATATTTATATACCACGATGATATCATGGCCCTGAGGAGTGTCACATTGAAGGATTGAAGCAACCCTTCATGATACCATCACAATGTATGTATATAAGACAATGGTATCATAGAGTTTTTCGAGAGAAAAGTGTCTTTTTTAAATAAACGAACGTGATCATCCATGATATACCATCTCAGTATATTTATATACCACGATAGTATCATACAGGATTAAGAGAAGGACTGAAGCAATATTTCATGATATCATCTGAGTATATTATATACCATGTTTGTATCATAACTGGGAGGGAGGGGAGACCTACCAGGTAAATAGTTTTAATTTTTTTAAGGGCATGAAAAGTAATAGGGGTAGAAGCGGGTAAATAATTTGGTTTCATGGGGTATAGGTGATCTTTCCACAAAAAAAAATTGCCAACAATAGAATCGAAGCCCAAAACACAACCTTTTGAAAATCAATAGACCATCAATTTGCACTTATTAGCATACATAGAATTACAAGTCAACCCAGATAAGGAAGAACAGGGAATTTCCAAGTAAATTTCGAGTCTAAAAGTATTGCCCACAACTTGATTTAGGCTAAGCATCCATCTCAAGAATGAAGTAAATGCCATACAATTAAACTCAAATATGCAACGACGACGATAAATAACACAGGCACCATGCACAAAAGAACAAAAGATTGACAAAAAGAAACATATTTCAGACTAAAAAATTAACACAAGCTGCATTTAGTGATGTTTATAACTGTTCAAGTCTGATACATTTATAGAGACCAAATAATCCTGCCTGTTTTTAGTTTATAATATCGGCGAGAATATTATAATTATATTATACTCATAAATAAATGGTTTTCTTGTGTTCAATCTCTATGGTACAAATTAGCATTACAGCTCGACAATGACAAGTCATGCCTCTAACAAGTATACTTGCCTCCCTACAAAGTCCACTTCTTACCAGACAGAAAATAGGCAATCTTTAAGGTCCTTCAAAACAAATCCAAGCCAGTTCCTTAAAAATGATAAAGGAGGCAAGATGTCATCTTAAAACTTTCTTTATGACCTACAATATGAAAAATTAACAGTCAAAAATTGACATTTTGTAGGCGCCATTACTTCAAATAAATAATAATAAAAGAAAGCCATAATTGCCTCTAGACAGAACTTCATACCTCACTAAAAGTTTATCAAGAAATATTATTAACAAATGCAATTTAAGTTTCAGTTGCAGTTCACGTCAAACTAAGCTCTACTATGAATTACACACCCCCTCATTTGGGACCAAAGCAACCTCATGTTCTGATGAAGTTTAAGGAGGATTATTTCAGTTCCAGACTCAACAGCTTCATCCATTTCCTTTTCTTTTTGGATAATCGTGTTGCCCGGGCCAACTTGTGCGCACCTCGACTAATTCCACGGATACATGCCACCTCCCACCAGCAACAAGTACCCGGTAACACTGTCCACCAAGGCTTATGAGGGAAGAAATCAGGTATTCTAGTGAACACATCTTCTCCCATACCTTTTTTATAATTGTTCATCTTCTCCCATACCTTTAACTAGTTAATTCCACTAAACAGGTAAAGGCTTTGACAATGCTCCTTTTAATTCCAGTAAATTGGTAAAGGTAGGACTTCTATCATTTAGATGTCTAGGCAAACTTTAAAAATCTCAGGTTTCTGAAACAAATCCGCCACCTTTTTCCGTCTTGTAAACAGGATTTTTCTTGCAATATGAATAGTCTAAGTCATGCTACAAAGATAAACAAGCAACCAAAATATGATCCTGGTTGAGAACTTGAAAATGATTCTATCAGATATGAGCAATCAAGTATAAAAAGAAGACTCTCCGTCACATATGCCCCTTCATCTATATTTCTCAAAGTTGCCCAAGTTTAAACCTAGACAAGTAGTAAAGAAGGGAAATGACAAATGAATTTCAGTAATCACAGTAGATTTTGCGAAATTGCAGAATAAGCCTCATGACAACATATTAAAAATATTCAACCAAAAAGGAAGCAATGATGCAAAACACATGTAACTTAGCAACATATCTCTTCATAACTTCAGATCACTGGTGAACTCAGACATTACATAAATAAAAACTTCACCAAAGGCAATAGCCTAAATACAAGGACATAAACTTCCAAATACTGTCAAACCTTACTTTTTGGTTGTTATAGCGAGATGTTGCTATAGAGTATATACAATATAGCATAATATGAACGTTGGTTCTAAAGAAAACTTGGTTGTTATAGTGAAATGTTGTTATAAAGGATGGTTGTTACAAAGAGGTCCAACTATAATGTCACATAAGAGAAAACATCAAGTAGACCTAAATCATTCACAAAGTCAGCGAAAACCGTAATATTCACAATAAAATGTCATCCCCAAAAAAGGATTAAAATTACTAATAATGCCAATCAGGAATTACCAATTTACAAGAGCAAACACAGAAATGTGGACGACACCAATCCTTAATTTTTGTAATCCATGGAGTGCCATACTCGCCATATTCATTACCAAATCCGTTGTTCAAAGAATCTCATCAATCTGTATAACTCTCTAGCTATATAAAACATGCTCCTTGACACGAGCTAACAATAATTAGTCCAACAAATAGAAACCATATAACAGATTTCAAAATCTCGAATCTGCTTTCAACAATTGCCTTTTCTTGATTACCAAAAACGCCACCACACAGACTTGCAATATCGCCGCAATACCCACAAACATTAACCCTAATCTCTTCCCCCAATTTAGCTTCTTCCCCTTTGGTGGTGGGCCCGCCTTAGGTGGACTTATTTTAAGATTATTCTGATGGTTGTTTTGGTTTTGATGATGGTGGTGATAATGTTCCCGTTCCTTTTCCGAGTCTTTTTTATTTTGAGGAGGTGGTGGTGGAGGAGCTAATGGTAAAGGTGGCGGCGGCGGCGGCGGCGGTGGTGGTGGTGGTGGTGGTGGAGGCACAGGTGACGGTGGAGGTGGCGGCGGTTGTAAATTAGGGGAATTTCCATTTCCCTGAGATTGTACAGGAAATACAAATAAACAAAAGAATATCCCTAATGCGAAGATCACCCAAGTCGACAATAACCGATCCATACATGGGCAATCAAATCTTCAACAGTAATTAAAGTCCTTCCATCCGGGTCGGACTCAAATCCCCCAATATCTTCCCCAAATTGAAAGAACTAGGGTTTACAACCGTTGCTCTCCAGGCAATTTTAAAATGTCCCAAAGGTATCGCCGGAAAATGTTAATAATTGACTGGGCAAAGAAATAAGGTCGATAGGGAAGATTTTTTTATTAACCTTAGAGATTCAATAATGAAATTATGTAATGCAGCAAATTGGACCTATTATTGTTGTTGATGTTGACAAATTGCTTCCCAAAAGTTGGTCGTGATCCCCCGTTTGTTACAGAAATGGAGAAAATTAGAAATGGGGGACAACGAAGGGAGAGAGAGAGAGAGATGGAAAGAGTTCAATGGTAGGTCTAATTTGGGAAATTGATCTACGATTTCATAGGCTAGCACTGTTAACTCTTAACCTAGATTTGTAATTGTACCTATCTTTTGCTCCTAAAGGTGGAATGTCCCACCCAGTAGCCCCACACCCCGGTCCGATAGATCTGTGAAGTAGGTAAATTATGGTGACTCAATTGATTTCAAAAGATACATATCTTAATTGCTACACAAATACTACTACCCACTTAAAGAAATAAAGAATATGTCCTATATTAATGATATGAATATGAAAACTACAATAATTAGAGTTAATTTAAAATAAAAATTACACAAAAAATAATTTTAAGAATTCATTTGATTATTGCTTAATTATAAGCAAAATGAAAACAAAGTTGGTGGCAAAATTCAAATTGAATTAGAATAATGGAACGTAGAGCTTGCTAGATTCTTGTTCCTTGCGTTTCTCGATTGAGCTCGTCACACGGAATTTGCTATATATTCATGTATAGTTTGCGGGCTATTATATTGAGAAAATTTATTTAAAGCGCACTTAAAAAATAGCGATTGTGAATTTCCTTGTTACAAAAAAATGCTACATTTATATTCACCACAAATAATTATGGTCATAGGAAACAATTTAACGTGCTAAATAATTTAATGGAGGTTAATTAAAGAGGATAGTCATTACAAATAAAGAATTTCAAAATCGCACTTAGAAGTCATTCTATTTTTGATATATGTCATGAAGCTCTATTTAATCAATAATCGTTTGGTTCTTACACAAAACTTGCATTACTAGTATAAACTAGGGTTGTCCGGTGGACCTGGTCGGTCCGATCGTTACCCGCCCCGTTACTTGAGCCCCCATAAAAAATTGTCAGGGTTCAAAATTGGAACGGGGGCTGGGATCGTCCCGACCCGACCCGCCCTATCCCAACCCTGTTCTGTCAGCCCCCTCACCCTTTGCAAAAACAACTGTTGCAACAATGGTCAAATTACGATTTTGACCGTTGTGCAACGACTATAACGACCATTTTTGTCCCCCTCTCCCACCCCGTAAACCCCTCTACCCCCTTAATATTTATTTTTAACCTCTAAGTTAATATATTTACACTTTAACCCTATTTCTCAACTATAAATACCTCATTTTTCTCACAAAATTTCCTACCATCTCTCTAATCTCTCAATTTATTTCTCTACAATTCTACATTGCCTATTAAATATTATATTTTTTTTGCTCATTTTTATCAAAATTAAAAAAATTGGGAGTGAAGTTGGCAACTAGCTTGAAGATCATCCATCGAGCAAAGTTTCAATTTTCAACTTCGATTACACGTCGGCGTTTGGTACATTCATTCATTTTAAAAATTATTACTGTTACTTTTTATTTTAATTATCGCACTTAACTTTATTGTCTTTAATTATTTATTTGCATAATTAAGATGGAAGAATTAAGAGGTATGTTTAAGGGTTAGGGTGCTTCTTCTAGTAGGGGTAACAAGGGCATGCGTACTTCTTCTAGTAACTCTATTCCTAGTTTTGATGATTTCATTGATTTCACTCGTATATATGAAATTGCTTTTTTAATGATATATCATTAGATGATGAGGTAGATGAATCAAACTTTAATTTAGACGATAATCTAGATGACACACCCACTAGTGCACCTCAACATCGGGTTCAGACTGAGTCTCAGCCTCAAATTGAAACTGGAAGGCCTCTTATTCCCCCTAGTATAAGTCGAGGCCCCACACAACAAAAATTAAAACTAGATGTATGAGATATTTTTGATAGGGACCAAGAGAATCAACTAGGTAGATGTAAAATTTGTAAAAATTATTTATAAATTTAAAACCGGAAAAGGTCAAGGTGGGACGGGAGGTTTATTGAGACATGTACAAGGTGAGCACGCAGCTAGGTGGAATCAATACCATGCTAAAAAATTGGGTTTTCTAATGTCATTTGAGTCGGGACAAGGTTCACATAGTGTCCCGACCAAGTACGGGGTCAAATTAACCCGACGACGGGGGGAATTTTCGATCCTAAATATGATAAAAACAAAGATAGGGAAAATATGGCAAAATTAGTTGCG
Source organism: Anisodus acutangulus (assembly GCA_029783415.1). Lineage (NCBI taxonomy): Eukaryota > Viridiplantae > Streptophyta > Magnoliopsida > Solanales > Solanaceae > Anisodus > Anisodus acutangulus. The sequence continues at coordinate 957,559 of CM056506.1, read as the reverse complement.
GTGAAGGGTTTTCCTTTTTCATTTCCTTTCTCGCCTGATTTTATTCATTACATTCGAGAAACATATAATCCTGCTTTTAATAGTTTTCCTAGATCAACTGTTAGAAGGGATGTTTTTAAATTTGCAAGTGAATATCAACAATTTTTACGTTATGCATTGTATCATTTTAATGGCAAAGTGACTATCATACTTTCATTCTTAGACCTAAAATGATTAAAATTAAAACTGATATAATCTTATTATCCTTAAGAAAAAAAGATTTGGACAATGTAAAGTGATCATGGCACGCAAATAGGGCTATAATATTCAATTCTCCATGTTTTGTCTACTAATACAAGCACATTAGACTAGGATAACCCTCCACAAAGGAGGCTTCTTTATACTTCTTGTGTTGAAAAAACATTCCATTTGGTAATTGGTAGTAAAGAGTATGAGTAAGATTTGATTATATCGTGACTAGGAATTGAATTCTTTTGTCGGAAAATTATAATTGTATAAATAAGATATATTAAATTATTTTTTATTATATATAAATCGTTGAATTTTCTCTAACATATTGGAGTTTTAATTCTAGTAAAGTGGCAAAAGGACGTGTTCAAATCATAAATATGATATTTAATATATTCTGAACTATTTTCTATGATTCACGACTCCACTACTGATAGAAAATTTTGATTGTAGGCAAATGTCTCCCTCCTTTTTCATTTTTTTTTCAGGAAAAAAAACTTTTGACGGAACCAACAAAGAGTATGGCGGGATGAATATGATTTCTTCAATCTTAATAAGAAATTTCGGATTCGAGTCCTGATGTAGAAGAAATCTTGATAGAGAGTGTTTTCCTTAAATAGGCATTACACAATGCAAATTTAAATTAGTTAGAGGCCCTATAAGAGTATCACATACCGGGTGAGGGAAAAAAATATCTGATGAAACTTTAACTCTACTCTACACTACACTAAGTGATGCAAGATAATATTCTGATACTATAAAATGTTTAATGTTCCTCTAAGATCAAGGAGGCCCCTATGGCCCTATGTTAGAAAACCACGTTCTATTGTTGTACATCTCACCAGATCTCTAGTGAATTAAATAAACAAAGTATAATTTGGTAAATCTGAATTGTGCAGTACCATAACGTCTCCCAGGGAATCCAATATTTCCAGCCCTACATGCTATAATTATTTCAGTCCTCATATTTTATAGTATTATATATTTCTTATCTTAACCAACTTAATATTATTTGGTTTCCCATAGAAATCTTTCTATCTGTATTTCCTTTTTCACCATTCGCCATAATGATTTGACACTGCGATCTAAAATCAGAATCCAATTAAAAAGGCAGCTGTCTAAAGGTGTATTAACATTTGCAAGAATAATTGCACAGCCTCACGCACACTTAACATTCAAATATTTAGGGGCTATTATTTTAGCAGTCTTATTTGTTGTACATGGCTTTATGTAGCAATCAGACAGCCTAAAATCTACTAGGATTATATACATTTTCTTCTCCAAAAAACTATCATTAAATTGTTTAATATATCCTTGTACCCACCAAAAAACTAAGCAAAAGATGAGTTAAATTATGAAATATTAATAATTTAATCTCCATTTTCCTCTCATAAGTTTGTCAACTCCATGATAATCAGATCTATACAGGAAAAAGTAACAGGATCATGGACCCTCAAAAGGTTAGTGTGTGTTGTTGACAGCTATCAAGATAGTCTTGGTCCGACATAGAGAAGGAAAAAAAAATCTAACAAAAAATAAATTTTTTAGTAACCGGTAAAAGTTTCTGTCATGTGACCAGGAGGTCACAGGTTCAAACCGTGAAAATAGTCACTTGCAGAAATACAAGGTAAGATTGCATACAATACACCCTTGTGGTCTGGCTTTTCTTCCGATCCCGCGCATAGCAAAAGTTTAGCACATCAAGCTGCCCATTGCCCTTTTAACAGAAAAAGAAAAAATTATTGTATATGAAAAGTCCTACCTGCAGATGATGAAAAAGTTCTACTCATCATCAAAATGGCTTTGTTGACTTAATTAATTTGAAACAAAATTCTTGCAATGGGCCTTCGTTTATTCTATAAAAAATAGAAAATACCATGATCATAGATTGTTCATTTTTTTTGGTTACATAGGTCTCCTTTCTTAAAAAGCTTGAAAGAGAATATAACTCTTTCAAATTATATTTGTAATCGGCTGTAAACTATGTAACTCACGCAGAAGTCCAAATAATATATTATTATTAGTGAATCAATTTCCATTACTCAAAATCATCAAACATATGAAAATAATTTACCAAGGTAAATGTTTTCTTGTAAAACATTTCATGCCGTACCAAAAAGAAAAATAAACTGAAGCATTGGATGTGTTAAGTGCCAATGTGCCATATAGTATATACTGGTATTAAGGGCCCAAAACCGAAGAACGGTTTGTAAGATTGAGCCCAAACCTGTTAATCTGATTGGGCATGGAAACTGGTTCTAAGCCCTAAAGCTAGCGTTCAAGAGCATGTCCTTTTGTTAACGAAGACATTGCACGGTTTGACATTCAAAATGGGCTGGTCAATAATTTTGGCCCTTCAAATGAGCTGGTCTTTAATTTTTGCCCTTCAAAATCGAACTTATGCCTAGCGGTGCATAAGTTCCTTAAAGGTCCCAGCATAACTTATGAGATATTATGTTGCCAAAATTTAAACTTATGTTGCGCAAAAAATTATTTGTCTTGAGGAAAAAAATTAAAGATCAACACAAAACAGGGTCAAAATTGCGAATGACCCTTTGTTAACGCCTAAGCTCTCAAGTTGCAACTTGCAAGAATTTTCAAGTTTGTCACTTTTTATGAAAACTATTTAATAAATGATACAACAACAACATACCCAGTGAAGTCCCACAACGTGGGTCTGGAGAGGGTAGAGTGTACGCATATCTTACATTTACCTTGGTAAGTAGAGAGGTTGTTTCCGTAAGATCATCGGCTCAAGACAAAGCATAAGCACAAGCAAAGCAAGAGAAAAGATTAGATCCGGACAAGAAATTTAAAGCAGAATGAAAATGAGAGTAACAAAAACGAATAAGTCATGATAAAACATTCTGAAAAAAAGGAAGCAATAACTAACGCATGTAAATAAGATAAGCAAAGTACACGAAAGAACATACAACAGTAGAAATCAAAAGACATGGGATTATAAAACAATACTACGCCTACTAGTATGATATGCTAAGCAGGGGTACAATAGTAATACTATAACAAAGCGTAAGTAGGACTACGCACAACTACCTACTACCATTCTACCCTAATATGTGTCATCCACAACCCTCTATCTAAGGTCACGTCATCAGTAAGTTGCACATGCGCCATATCCCGTCTAATCACCACTCCACGATACTTCTTCGGCCTACATCTACCCCTCCCGAACCCGTCCATAGCCAACCTCTCACACCTCCACACTATGGTATTTGTGCCATGCACATGCCCGAACCATCTCAGCCTCGTTTCTCGCATCTTATCCTCCACCGAGGCCACTCCCGCTCTGTCCCGGATATCATCATTTCTAATCCTCTTCCTCATTGTATGCCCACAAATCTATCGCAGCATCATAATCTCTGTAACTTTCATCTTTAGGATGTGTGAAGTCTTGACTGGCCAACACTCCGCCCCATACAACATAGTCGGTCTAACCACTACCCTAAAGAACTTGCCTTTAAGTTTTGGTGGCACTCTTTTTATCACACAAGACTCCAGATGCGAGCCTCCATTTCATCCACCCGACACCAATACGATGTGTTACATCGTCATCAATCTATCCATTTCTTTGGATAATAGACCCGAGATACTTGAAGCTTTCTTTTTTTTAGAATAACCTGAGTACCAAGCCTCACTTCCATGCTTGTCTCATGGTCGCTCTCGTTACTGAACTTGCACTACAAGTATCATGTCCTGGTCCTACTCAGCCTGAACCCTTTACTCTAGAGTCTGTCTTCAAACCTCCAGCTTAGCGTTTACTCCGCTACGACTTATCAACCAGGACTATATCATCTGTGAATAACATACACTATGACACATCCCCTTGAATTTGTCGCGTCAGTCCATCCATCACCAAGTCAAATAAGAATGGGCTAAGAGTTGATCCCTGATGTATCCCCATCATCACTGGAAAGTGCTCCGAGTCTCCTCTTACTATTCGTACCCTGGTCTTGACTCCATCATACATATCCTTGATCGCCCTGGTGTACACCACTGTACACCTCTAACCTCCAGACATCTCCATAGAACCTCCCTAGGGACTTTGTCGTATGCCCTCTCGAGGTCGATGAAAAGCATATGTAAGTCTCTTTTCCTCTCCATATACTGCTCCACCAACCTCATAATAAGATGAATGACTTATGTATTCGAATGCCCCGACATGAATCCAAACTGGTTCTCGGAAATAGACACGTCTTTTCTCACCCTCACCTCCACGACCCTTTCCCAAACTTTCATAGTGTGTCTTAGCAGCTTGATGCCTCTATAATTGTTGCAACTCTGGATGTCACCTTTGTTCTTGTACAAAGGAATCACTGTACTCCACCTCCATTCTTCGGGCATTCTTGCCGTCTTAAAAATGACATTAAACAACTCCGTCAGCCACTCCCAACTTGCCTTGCCTGCGCTCTTCCAAAATTCAACTGTGATTTCATCACGCCCGGTCGCTCGTCCCCTGCACATCTTGCGAACAACACCCTTAACATGCTCAACCTTAATACTTCTACAATATCCAAAATCTCAGCACCTTTCAAATTGCTTCAGATCTCCCAGCACAATGTCTTTATCTCCTTCTTCGTTCAAGAGTTTATAAAAGTAAGACTGCCAACTCCGTCTAATACGCACGTCCTCCACCAGTACTTTGTCGTCTTCAATCCTTGACGCACCTCACGTGATCCAAGTTACGGGTCCTCCTCTACCTCGCCTTGGTTAGTCTGTACAACTTCTTGTCCCCGCCTTTTCCCTCTAATTTCACATACATGCATTCAAAAACCGTCATTTTCACCACCATAACCGCTAGCTTTGCCTCCTTCCTCGCCATCCTTGCTTTAATAAATGATCCTTTTTTTATATTTTTTCAACTTATGAACATTTTAGAACAAACTGAAATGAAAAAAGTATTGAATCACTATCTAAAATTTAGTAAGTTATTACAATTATTGGATGACAATCTATTATTTTATCTGTGATGTTGATCAAGACAGACCAAACCTTGGACGGTTGGACCAGAGTCTATGTTATCTGAAAACATAATTTTTCAAGAAATATACTTGCACGGTTTTTAAAATAAGATAAAATCCAAATAATAACCTAAAAGAAGAGCATTTAAGTAATTCAGCCCTCAAAATGTGCTCATATGGCACTGTTTATCATTCGCCACTAAGCATAGCAGTAATGTATTTTCGAGTTGAACCCTAAAAAGAAACATGAAAGAGATATGTTGGAATTGAAGAGACAGGAGAACCCTTTGTATAAATTGTACAGTATTAACTCACCTCATGATTCAAGGGTACGGGCCATGGATATGGAATGTGGGCCTATTTGTATGGGGGGCCCGTTAGCATGTGGGTATACTGTTGACTGTTTATCTTCTCAAAACCTACAATACACCAAAAAAGCATTGGGAATTGTTGCTTCTGTTCTACTCAGTCATGGTTTCAGACTGAGTGTACGAGTAAACAACTTACCTTTCGATTTTATGTACGTAAATTTTGTTTTCAATAATCTATACTGTGTGTATTTCTATACAAATAATTTTTTTTTGAAAACTTTCTGACCTAAAATTTCAAATAAATCCGATCCTTGTGTATTTCTATAAAGTTCTTTTTATTTGTATGTTTCTTTTCTTTTTGTTCTTTTTATTACCTATTAGTACTTGATATTATTACTTGCAGCTTGGCTTAACAATATTGAAATGATTCTCCTATTCAAAATTTTATTAATTTTGTTATTGAAAAGTCCAATAAAAGACATTTGCCCTCGAACTATAATAAAATTTTCTCTCTTAAGATGAAAAATTACCACAAAAAAAGATTAATAAACGTTTTGAAAGGAAAATGTGATATCAAATTTTTGAGATTACAATTTATATGTATCCATCAAGATATAATGTTAGATTTTTTTAAGGTATAATAGCTAGATAATTACTGTATTTAAATCTGAACAGTAAAACATAACAATAATTACCAACTAACTTCTCCAAAATCCCGTGTCATGAACACTTTGAAAACGCAAAATCAAGAAAAAGGAGCCAGAGAACATGTTAATAACAAATATGTTACATCATAAATTTAACAATTAGAAGAATAAGACCTCCAATATTTTATGCTAGCTAGTGAGACAATTATCCAATCACCGAATTTGATATAAAAAATTACTACAATTTAATGTTGTCACTAAATTTGTGTAGCTTGAATATATTGAAATTATAAACTTAAATAAAGTTCGAAGAGAAATGACATTGCTACTAAACTCAAAATATCAAGTATCTTGCAACTGCAAAAGTGATAAAATGATATTTTATATAGTCTACTAAATCTAAAACAAAAAAATATTTAATTTTAAAAAGCATAAAAAAGTTAAATATAATAAACTTACGTTGTAAGTTCCATTTGTTGCTTTATCATAATCTTATGTATCTGCGATAGATGAAGATATATTGGTCAGCATTGATCAATGAACAAATAAACTATCATAACATATTGATCTCGCTCAATTAAACCTTTAATGGTATAACGCGATCATTGTCAAATATAGTAATCCAATTAGGTTGGGGTCGAATCCCACCTGAACTTTACAATGAGAAATTGATCGATTCATGTGTGTATTATGGATTTACTAATTACTTTACTCCTATGGTAACCAAATTGTTTGTTTGTTTATTTTAATTACTTCAATTTATCAATTCAAATAATAATTAAAGTATCAAATAATTAGAATGTTAGGGTTGTGACTTAATTCACGGAAGTAGTGTTGTCTTTATGCTTAAGTGAGTGTATTTAGTGTGGTATGGGTAATGTGGACTAGTGTCTAGATGAAGATTTCTCAATTGGCCCACCTAATTTCACTTTAGGTTTTCTCAAGCTCTAAAGTGTGACATTTATGAATACTAATTATATACCCTTAGTTGATTTCCTTCTAATTAAAGTTGGGAATCATTAAATGACGTTTAAAGCCACACGTCCTAATTAACATACTCATTTCCTAGACTATAGTCTTCTTTCTCAAGTTTGACCGGATACAATAGGCAAGAAAGAGATGTTTACAACATAACATTAAGTATGATGGGTAGTTGAATCCACATTAATACACCTTTTTCATGATTTATAAACTACCCAACTATCACATTCCATTATTTCATCACAATCTCAACCTAAATTTAGCCACTCATTGCAAGTAATAAATGTAACAAGTCATAATGAACATAAAAGAATGCTTACAATGATTTAATGTGAACACAAAATTTATCTTTACAAAATGGACCAAGATTTTTCTTGGAATGATAAACTAGAGATGAATAATGAAAAAGGACACTAGAAATATTCAAAGGGGGCTATAAATGTTAGGAATCTAGGTATAGAATAATGTGTCAAATCACAAAATATTAGGTGGGTATATATAGAGATCAGATTTTTGGACTACACTTATTTTAAAAAAATGTCACTGCACACCACTCTGCGACCGCGGAACATGATCACAAAATAGGTTTACGGTTCGCAAAATGGACCTAGGGTTCATATTCCATGGGTCTTGATTTAGACTCTGCATCAAACCATCTACGAAGTGAGCGTGACATGAAGTGCTTGGATCTTTGCGATGCATGTTAAACTCGAGTAGCGATGGTTCAGATTGGATTGAAGTCGCGAGTGCGGGTCGACCCTGCGAAGGTGCGTCTCTCGGGGCTCCAGAATTCTTCTTTCATTGTTTACTTCTGCGATGTAGCTGCCATTCTGCGATCCACAATTTGGTTTTGTGATCCGCAGAAGTGGCATTCTCAGTACTTCATCCATTTTCATTATTTTTGTCCATGTTTCAACATATTTCCTCATCTTTAGTGTCTCAATATAAAAATTCTACAAAAATCAAAATACATAAGAAATGACTACTACAAATGCATAAAGGACAATAATAATTTATGAAATTGTATCGAATGTTCTGTAATTTCTAGGCACATCAACACCCCCAACTTAAACTATTGTTTGTCCTCAAGCAACCTAAACATGATTAAGGCGCGACTAATGACAAAATAAAGATGACTATGGTTGGTTACTCCCTGTACAAGCGTGTCCACAAAACGACAACCCCATGTTTTCAGAAACAAAGGTACAGAGTGTATATACACTATCTGACAATCCATGAACATCAAGTCTCGAGATATCTAGGCATCTTAGTGACTAGATGCGTCGAGATATTCAACTAGAGGAGCTTTTATTTCGGGTGAATGGAATATGCGACTAAATGTGCCCTCTGACAGAATCAAAGTCCGTCAAATCACTCACTCAAAAAAATTCAAAACAGGGACAAACAAGATCCCCCCACACTTACAAAGAAGTGTCACAACTACATCATGCCATAGGCTTGCATTTTTAAGTCATTACTTACTTTCGGAAGGTGGAGTTAATCTCTGCTCAAGAGAAGACTTTTTATCAACGAACTAATGTAGGTTTAGGGATATGTACGGTATACATTTAGGTACACGTGACTTTTCCATCCTTTGAACTACATGTTTTTCATTTCATAGCTCAACTCCTTTTATTTTCCAACTTCCTTCTTCACCCCATTTATTCAAGTATTTTTCCCTTTCTTTCATTCTTTTTGTGATTCATTTTCTCTTTTCTTTTCTATTGTTTTTGCATTTCTTTTCTCAAATTATTCTTTTTAGAAACTCATCGATAATCACCTCGAGAATGGATCTTTTCTTTTGCGTAATCCCACGCAACTTAGGCTCTTGGCCTCATTCATCATTTTTCATGGTTCAAAAGATGGTTTATTTCAAAAAGGGTTTCAATTTGTAATGTGTAACCAAAGAAAAAAGTAAAAAAACTCAAAGGGGAAAACTAGTTCTCTCAACTTATGGGTAGGTCAAATAAGTTGTAAATCAAGAAGGTTCACTCTCATGCGAAGGCCTAAGATCATTTCCTCAACCAAGCAACTCTAATTTCGTGGTGACAAACGAACGAGGCAAATTCTAGATGATACAAGCAAGCAGGCCAGGTGATAATTCCTAGCCAACCCCATCTTGCATGAACTAAGTGCTATATTTTATAGCCTCGAATACAAGGCTATCATCTCATGAGATTCAAACATAAGTAGACATAGAGTCATAAAATGAGGCATGCTTTCATAGAACAATCATTTGAAGGACCATGCTACTCTTGTTTTCAAAATTGAATTTTTTGAGGGGTGTCATCAAAACCAAAAAGAGTTACACAGTCTAGAAACTATATATCAACCAAGTCAAACTATTATATCACTAGGCCTTGATTACTGAACATACGCCATTGGAAAATAATCAGGTGAAGAAAAACTAAGGGGAATAAAACATAAAACACAATACAAAAAATAACAAAATACGGAATATAGCAAAATATAAAACATAACAAAATACTAACATAACAAAATATCATTTTTTTCAAAAACATACAAAGTACCCCCACCCCAACTTTAAAAACATGTGTTGTCCTCAATGCATAAAAAAATATAAAGAGCAAGGATAAAAAGCTAGGGTTTTCCTGAGGCACACTAAGTGCCCTCATGAGTCTGGCTCACGGACGTGACCTTTGTTGGGGCATCAATACCCTGCGATTTAGTACAGAGAATGAGTCTGTCATCTTGATAGTGATGGTTCTATTTTGTCCGATATTTATTCGAATATTTGAAACACAAAATAAATTAAAAAATATTTGAACTATGATTCTTGAGCTGCTCAGGACACAGGTAGTACTCACCCCGTCATGTCAATATTATGGTATGGTAGTAATCGTCGCGATGGTCGGTAGAGTGGTGCCCCGGCATGAAGGAGTAGTACCTCGGTATTCTTTCGTATATGGCTCTAGGTTACTCCTCGATCCAATCGTATGAGGTCTTTCGCAGCGTGTCACCACCAAGCCACTTTCACAGTGCAGCCAATAGCGGTTTTCATCAGCAACAACTCTGCTCATGCCGGAGCTTCTGAGCCCTTGATCCATCTCATAATCACCATCCTGAACGTACGTGCTTCACTGAGTCGTGGAGTCTCGCTCGCCACTCTCAGGCCTTGCCGAGACCACTCACCTATTGTGGCCCCAGCGGTGAGTGGGATACAAGGTCATCAATTTAGCGATCTTGAGCGCTCCGTTCGCTATTTTTATCGATTCGCCGGAAGTGAAGAGCATCCTCTTGACTATTCAGTATGTCTGTACCCGGCGTGTCGAGGACAAACATATCTTTATGCTCTCTCTACCTCTGTTGCACCACACTCAAGGCATTGAGGCTAAGGCAATCTGGATCATCTCTGAAATACTTATCTCAAGTCGGGATGATCGAGCATCAGCAATGGCCACAATCTGGCTTATCCTCAATATACCAGCCCTTAATAAGATGGGCTCTAATCTAGTAGCAACTAAAAGTGCGGGAGAAATGGGGGTTGCTGAAGCTAGAGTGTCTACCGGGGTAGATGTGTCGGTTGTGGAAGGAATAAACAAAGTGTGGTCGGTCAATATGGTGGCATGTGTCTCTGTCCGCTCAGATGCGGATCCCTTCAAATCAACTAAATTAATTGGTGCACTGTCTACCGAGGTGTTGGTGGTCTTTCTTTTCTTTCTTTCTTATTTCTCATCAGTTTGAACCCTAAAAATATCGCACGCCAACAAAGCATCAGTGCATGATAGCACGAAGTCCCCTTTCAGGAACATTTCAACCTTAATCTATGACAGGAAATGGAATGAGATCTTATCATATTGAGCTCTCTATCCTAAGCTCTTTCTTACCGATCATATTACCATTAAGTCACAAAATCTACTCTTACGCGCGTAATGCAAGAAATCAATATTATTTTCTCGACCAAATGTTCCTTTTATGTCCTTGATTCTCAACTTCTCTCCTATTACTAAGCCAAAACATATACCTTTGCCGTCGATGATCCTTCACCAACTATCTTACTTCGTCCCGTATACGGGTCTAATATCCTGCCATTGTGAATCGTGAAATCTCATTGCATACACCGTGGCTCTAAACCATCATAAGTGCCTATTGACTCTCAAACCACCAAACTAATCTACTTTTTAAAGCAATTGATCTCGCTATCTAATTGTTTTGACCATTGTGGTATAAGAGCGATGACGCCAGCTAATCAAATCATCACTGGCACGTGGTTCAAACCACTTTCACCCATGGAATACACGAAAACCCACCATAATTGGCTGATCCTGGCCGCGTCGAAAGCTGAAATTGGGTCTTTGCTCAACTTTTAATCGAACCTCTTGACCTCTTGGCCTCTGTGTCTACATTGTGTCCGCTGTCTTCTTCTTCTCCAACATCCTCCCCATCAGGTATCGAGGATGAATGGCGATAGCGTGGGAGGTTTGTGACCCCTCATCACTAGATATAAGCGTAGTAGCATGAAAGAATGATTTGCTTTGTGAAGTTTATAAATGTCTGTGAGCTTCACTGCCTTTAGATAAGTATGGGCTCTGGTAGGCCTCAAAGATCTAGCTAGACATGCTCTTGTGCGATTAATGGGTGATACCTAAGGCTCGCGATGTCTTAGGAGCCATTTCTACAGACAAGAAACATGATGAGTCTTGGACTATGGTACAAAAAACAAAGTAAAATATTTTTGTATTTTTTATAAAGTATTTCCAAAAATAAAACACGCAAAACAAATAAAAAGTTATACTACAACACCCCAATGAAAGAATAAAACATAGGAATTCAGAGAGCCCGGTTAATCCAGTCTGAATAATGCGGCGCGATAAGTTTCGCGATGTCACAAAATTGACCTAGGGTTCGCAGAGTGGATCTTGATTTGGAATGTAGCGTAGTGGAAGTGCGGTCATGAGGCTGACGGATCCATCAAGTATGCCTTGGATCTTCTGATGAGTTGAACTCGAGTTGAAGCAATGGTTTGCATATCAGTCTCGTAGGTGCAGAGTGCGGACCCTTGATTTGGACCGCCGGGCTCCACTATATACTAATTTTGTTCACTTACGCAAGGTAGGTGCCATTGTGTAGTTCCATTACGGTGGTCGCGCAAGTAACTCTCAGCATTTCATTCATTTTTTTTAGCATTTTTGTCTATGTTTTAGCACATTTCTTCATATTTGATGTCCTAATGTAAAAATCCTACAAAATAACGTAAGAAAAGATTACTATAAATGCATAAAGGACAACAATAATTCATGAATTTGGTATCGCATGTGCGATAATTTTTAGGCACATCACATATACACATATTTAGAACTCATTGTAGAATTGCAAATCACGCAAACAACTAATTGCTATGATTTATCAAGCAACGAAAATGCACAAGTTACCGATAAACTTATAAAAATCTGATAATAAAATTTATACATTTAACAACACAAAAGAACACCAAAATTGGGACGACTTCTGGATTTGTAAGCCAAATTTCAAATGGGAGAAATTAAATATCTCATTTTCAGAATTTTCTTTTGAAAAAATTTAATTGAGAATTTTACATCCTATCTTCAGAAATATAATTCTTCAGCAAAGAAGAGTTAATTAATTTCTTCATAAATAGCAGTATAGTACTTTTTTCAATCCATCGCCCCTCTTTATATAGCACTCGCTTTTTTTTTTTTCAGTTCAAAAATTTTAGCCACACGGTTAAACATGAAATTCTTTCCAATTCAAAAGTTTGGATAAGATTTGATTTGCTATTTTAAATTCAAAAACTTCACCAATAAGAGTTTACTATTTTATCGAGTCAACCCCCAACGACCAAAACTGACTTCTCAACACAATACCAAAAATACTCCCGAGTGTCTTGAAAATCGAACCAACTATCCCACCAAGTCATAATCGACTCTCCGGACCTCACGAAATCGACGATAATCCAAAAAAGGTCTATTTACACAAAAGTCAACTATTGATCAACACTTACACTATTTAAGATTCTAATTTATCAACTTCTACTAGAATCGTCCGATATCTTCGAGAATCGAGTTGATAGGGGTAAAATAGTCAAAATACACGTAACGGCGGAACATATCGTTACGGTGGGTCTAGGAAAATAGATGATTTCCTTATATAGTTGATGGCTAGAGTTTACATTGAATAAATAAAATAACTATCTAGGTTATGGAAATTAAGGAATTCCTTTGTTTTGTGATAATTCCTATCATCGGTAACTCAAGTTGTAATTGTTGCTGATTTACTTTGGAAAACGAGAAAACTCGTAAATCCCCTAAACTAGAGTTTTACTATAAAAAGTTTAAGGAAAGAGAGAAGGAATAAAATGCAAAACTGTCCAGAAAAATCCAAAGCTCTAAACCCCAAAAATGTGAAAGGCTCAAACAGAAGAAAAAGGAGAAAATATGTGTTGGCTTCACGTAAAATATACTGTGTGTTAAATGATAGGGTTGTACTGAATTTGAATGAATAAAGTTAATGCATGTTAATAAATAAATAAATTAAATTAATAATAATTAAGCAAATAAACACCAACCCGTCGAAATTTGGGTGAATAGAATAAATTTTATATATTTTTATGAGCTAATTTTACTATTGGTAGCTTACTATTGATAAGCATAGGGATTAATTAGCTCACCTAGATTCTCCGTTTGCTTTTTCGTACTAGCACGAAAGCAGTTTCAGTAATGCATTCAGAAACTGTTCAGTAGTCGAATCTATCCATGTACTCTCTCCTTTCTGTTCCTTTATTTTCTTTTACTATCTTATTTTATTCTCCTCTTTACACTAGTGTGTAGGATTGTAGGTTGATGGAGTTTTAAGTTACACTCTCTCCGGATTAAAAAAAAGTGTTTACTTAGCTTTTATTTTTTAAAAAATAATAAATTTTACTTTTTTAGATTGTGTTATTAAGTATTAATTGACTAAATTTTAAAATTTATTTAATTAAGAATATTTTAGTAAAATTACCTATTTTTACCTAAGAATTAATAATTTTTTAAGGGTTGAGTAAATGACTAAGTGAACACTCTTTTAATTCAGACGAAGTACTAAGTATATATCAATTATTTTAAAATATATTCATATATCATATCATGTTATTTATATAACTTCTTAATATAATTGATTATAATCAAGTTGTAATTATAATAACACATCTAGCTAGCAATTGAAGGGGAGTCTCGGAGTAACTGATAAAGTTATTGTCCTTGTGACTAGGAGGTCATGTATTCAAGTCGTGAAAACAGTGTAGAAATGTAAGGTAAAGTTGCGTACAACAGATTCTTGTGGTTCGGTCCTTCTTCAGATTTCACGCATAGCGGAAGCTTAGTGCACTGGACTGCCCTTTTTTTTATCTAGCTAGCAATTACATGTTAAACTACACCAAGATTTTTATAATTTAGTGTATATAACTTAAATCCATTTAGATTTTACCTTAAATTTTTGTTAAAAGTTGAAATTGCTTTTTACGAGATTGCTCATAAAAAGTTGGTATCTCTTTTATTTTATTTGATCTTTTCGTTTTAGTGAAAGCCTTTGGCAATAGTGTTTGTTGTTTAGTGAAGGTCAAATTATAGGCTTGATAGGCTGACGGTTGAAATAAATGGGGGAATAAAATCAGTATAGGAAAAAGTATAAACTCCGCACAGTTGTCACAGGAAAAATAGAACCAGAGAGAGAGACTTGACATGAAGGCACGCATATTAAGGCAAAAAAGTCCTCTTGATTTATATCTAGAAAAAATAATGTGAAATATATGATACGGAAAAGGACCTAAACTACTGTTAGAATTGATACAAAAATATTTTTCATCTACATTTGAGTCCCTAAATATCTCTGTCATTAATTTATTAGATCTATTTTAATAGAATCATTCTTTTTATTACGTGATAGCTTTTCATTAAATAACCACATAATTAATTAAAACTAATTAATTGTTAACCCATTTAATCCGACCCGACCGCCCCAAATAAATCACCAACAAACCAAGTTGAAAAAAACTCTAACCAATTTCATTACAAATTAAAATAAGAAAAAAATTAACTCGTATTAAGTGTTTAAATGAAAAAATCTGATTCTAAGTTTTTATTGAGTATATTTGTGTTGAAATTTAATTGTACTGCAAAAAATACTTGTTTAATCTCATGAAAACTTCATAAAACTTGGATATTCATTGATGAACATTAACCTCAATTTAAAATTTTAATTTCGAGATTTGTTGGTAATTTGAACTTGGTATGTTGAAATTTGGTTCTTAAGCTCAACGTGATGGAGTATACTTAGAAAAAAGTCCATTAAGGAAGTGTACTAAAGTAGTCATTGAAAATTTGGGTGTTTAAATTAATTGGGTGATATTATTTTTAAAGTTGACAGCATGAATAACTATCGAATTAGGACTTAAAACCTAAAGAAAGAAGCATAAAACTCCTTGGAAATCATTAATGAAGCTTGAAGCTTCAAGTTAGAAGATGACAGGATGGTAGTAGAGATTTTCTCACACGGATCGGGTCAAAATACGGGTCATGAATGGATTTTTTTTTTTAATTTGGGAAGAGTTTAAATTTGGGCCAATCAGATATGGTCACGTAATAAATAGTATTTAATTATTTTATTTTAACGTGAGGAACAAAGTAGACCCAATAGATTAACAACATGAATATTTGTGGGCTCAAAGATGGATATAGGACATTTTTGTACCAATTCTAATAATTTAAGGGTATTTTAGGCCATTTTCCATATATGATATTAGTACTTGCAAACCCAGATTAAATAACATAATGTAACAAATACTATGTATAAATATTTAGTTATGAGTGTAATAATTAAAATGAGCTATGAATTTACTAACAAATGCATACTCCCTCTGTCTCAGTTTATATAACACACTTTTCTTTTTAATCAATGCAAAAAAAAGATATTTTTTTATTTGACAACAATTTAACTTTACATTTTACTCTTTCCATTTTAAATTATTTGTCTTACTTTTCTTTTTGGTCTATTTCAAAATATTTGTCTAGTTTCTTTTTTTTTTTTTGTAACTCTTTAATTTCAATTTTTTCACATGACTTGTTTAAGATCATAAGATTAAAAGTCATTTTGGTAATATATTTTTCATATCTTTAATTTAAGACCATAAGATTAAAAAATATTCAAAATTTTCTTAAATTTCGTGTCATATTAAAATCAGACAAATATTTTGAAACAGAGGGAGTAACTTTTACGGTTAAGGAGATGATTTATAATCACATAGATATTCATAACTTGTTTTAGACCACACAATTAAAAAGTACATTTCTTTATTTATTAAATTTTGTGTCCAGTCAAACTACATCATATAAATTAGGATACAAAAGTAATTTATAAACTTTGACTTTGTCTCTGCTTATTACAATGATACAAGTACTACTCCATTACTAGTACTCTCTGTCCCAAAAAAAATTGTCTACTTTACTTATTAATTTATCAAATACATCTTTCTATATTTAGAATTTAATTTTATAAAATGATTTACAATAACACAAATATCTAATGTTTGTTTTGAACAACACATTTAAAAAATCTTTCTTATTTTTTTAATTTTATGTCAAATTAAATTAGGATAATTTTTTG
The DNA here is from genome assembly GCA_029783415.1 of Anisodus acutangulus. NCBI lineage: Eukaryota > Viridiplantae > Streptophyta > Magnoliopsida > Solanales > Solanaceae > Anisodus > Anisodus acutangulus. The sequence continues at coordinate 940,792 of CM056506.1, read as the reverse complement.
GAGACGGAGGGAGGACTATCTGTTCATTCATTTTATACGATAAAAAGAATCATTTACTTTTCTGAATACAACTGAAAAAATCAAGTTACGCCACTAATTCACGTGATTTTAACATTTTTAAGTACTAACAACTTGGCTATACTGCAATGGACAGAGGGAGGCACACAACAAAAGCCTAGATACGTTATTCTTTGACGAGGGAGGAAAACCGAACATCTTATTTGACTTTCCATGCAGAAGTTTTTATTACTTGTTTTATTTTCTGGATATAAAGAACGAACATACAGGTCGAGGATTGGTGTTAGGGGCCGGCATTACCGACGAAGCCCTTCTGTTTAAAAATTAAAACACTGCTCTTTCACATCAAAATTTGACTTGTATAATCGCCGGATTCCCTCAAAAAAAAAATTGATGCTTTCCAAATTCTACGGAATCAAATTCAAAATTTAAATTTTATAAATTTTAAATTCTAATCAAGAATAATAGAGGTGGAGTTAAGACTTTTAATTTATGGGTTCTAGCTTCGCAAAAAAAAAAGTTGCATTTTCTTGATAAATTATTTAGTCATATCAAATAAATTTTATACAAATTTAGAGTATGGTGCCAAAGCTACTCGGTTCTGGATCGGCCTACAAAATAAGCCTTGGATCCAAAAAGAGGGGCAGTGTCCCGCTTCTAATTCACCAAATAAGTAAAGCAACATTAAAAGTAGTGATATTTTACTTTCACCGAACCTAGTAGATTTTGCTCAAACAATATATTTATGTTAAGAAATTTATTAAATATGTATAAATATTAAATTTGGAATCAATTATTACATATTGAAGTCGTCGATCTAAAATCTAAAGTTCCTCTAGATAAAAAAGAGTGTACACTTAGACATCTGCACACCCCTTGAGAAAACACTAACTTCTAGGCAAAAATAGGTATTGTAATTTGACCACCTAACACGTAATAAGGGCATATATGAAAAAATAAGGTTAATTCTTTCTTGATTTGGTAAGTGAAAAACTCCGTTTGATTCAAAAAATAAAGGCTAAGCGAACACACTTTTTTATCAGAAGGAAGTAACACTTAAAGTTGAAATCATGATTCCGCTTATTCTTACCCTTTTAAATTAACGTGTTCTAAATTAATACTAAGTTATATATATCGAATAAATCTTATGATAAATATCAACTTTTGATCAAAATTATTAAATTCTACGAAACTAATGCGTCAACTCTACATTCCCCTCTCAAGGGGACTAGTTTCCTGGATGTGTCGGCAACTATTGAAATTGAGTGTAATTGAATGTAATTACACGATTTGACATATTTAGCAGACTAAGTAATTACCGATCAACATGTAATTGAGTGTAATTGGAAGGGGATAATTACACTTTTCAATTCTCAAAGGATATTGAGAATTTGGTGTAATTACACCCTGTAAGTACAAGGTTATTTTTTAATTTTTTTTCTTTTAATTTTTATTTTATCATTTTAATTTATTTATTATTTATTTATTTTAAATTATTTTTATTTTTAACAATGTTCCTATTTTTATTTACTTTTTAAGTTATTTTTATTTTTAAAAATATTTTGTTATATTATTATCTTTCATTTTTTCTTCTCATTTCCTAACCTTTCCTTCTTGTGATTCCATGTAATTGCTCATATTTTTTTCTTATTTTATTCATTTAGTGTAACTACGTTATTATTCTAGTTTTTGAAATTACGCTTTCTAATATTAGAAAGAATGAGTCATTACCAAACTTTACATATAATGAGTGATGTTATTAAAATAGAATTCTATCGTTGAATGATGTTATAGACTTATAAATATTTTCACTTTCTTTTGAATTATATTTACTAAAGTTATGTTGGAATTTGATATAAAAGTATCATGTTATATTATTATTTTTAAAATTTTGAATTTAGGTTATATTTGTGATTCCAGTTTATTTGTAGTATTACTATTCACTTGTTGTTTTACATTGCATATTATTCATTTTCCACTTACAATTGACATATTTTTTTCTCTCAAACATTTGAATAGTGTTATTACATTATATGGATTAATATTAATCATTTTTCAAACATATATACAACTCATGATGTTCTTACAAAAAGTGTACTTTTAATTTCTATAATTAATTACATTAAAATATTATTTACAAATATATGGTTATTAATTAATATATTTTCAAGACATAATATGTATCTTAAATACATAATTTATAATATTATTTATTATAGGCACATTTTTGACAAGTATTAATTTTTATTTTAAAACTAATCTAACTGTGTAATTATACGCGTGCAATCGAACAATATATTTGTAATTACAATATAATTACGTTATGACAAACAAACAGTTCCTCGTAATTACTATGCCGTGTAATTACTAGGCTATGTAATTACACCAATTCCAATTACCAGATGGCTTTCCAAATAGACCCTGAAAGTAAACCCTATTGTTTAATGATTGTTGAATAACACAGAATTGGTTCCGACATCTTCTGTTTAAGAGAAATTACTCAAGGTCGATATAGTAGGCGTTTGACCATGCATTTTCAAACCATGATTTCATAATTTAATTTCAAATCATGTTTGTTTATGTAATTTGGACAACTCTTGAACTTCAACTTCATGTCATGGTTTGAAATTCTAAATCATCCAAAAAGGTGTGATTTGGGATTCCAAATCATGATTTCAAAATTTTTAAATATAAAATTTGGCTCATAAGTTTATATTTTATACAAAAGATCCATAAATTAGTAGATATATACCAATTGATCGACTTTATATTATACTAAGTAATTTACAAGCCTACTATACATAAGTTTACAAGCCTCTAAGAGTAACATATACATACCAACAGATCGGGAAATGGCCCAATCATACCCCAAAACGCTAGTAGCATATATAAAACAGTACCAAAAGACTCCTGTACTACAACTCCGAGAGAAGGGAGTACGACAATATCACAACTGAGCAGATCACCTACTGAGGAGGATTGTCTCTCTGTCTATCTGTACCTATGGGCATGAACTCAGTGCCCCATAAGGGACATTAGTACGAAAGATGTACTGAATATGTAGGGCATAATCAACAGCAAATAAAGCAACAGTAAGCCAAGAAAATCAGAGATACCACCTGAAACACATAATGTTACAATGCATCAAACTGTATAGATGTGTATAATAATCGCGTATATAAAGTCGTAGGCCTCTGTGAGCAATATCATCAATGTTATGTATGTATTAGTTGCGTATATAACGTCATAGGCCTCTGAGGGCAATATCATCAATGTCCTATATGTATAAGCTACTTATATAATGCCATAGGCCTCTGAGGGCAGTATAACTACATTATATATATGTATGACGATCAACCGAATGACATATCATGCTTACCAATCCCGATCGGAGTGATGTAAGACCGTTATACCTTCGATCAACATTATGAGACTAACATCATTATCATTACATGACTATATAGAACTCACAAATCATGAATAAATTTTCTGGAAGCAATAATGTATATTCAAGAATCAACACGGAGACCTCTAGTTATTAAGAGTGGAATCGTTATTGAGTAGCGTTGCGTTTATATCTCATTTATATAGATCATGCCAAAAGAAGAAAGAAACTCTACATGCCTTGTCCTTGAAGTTACAATCTCGTTACATGACCTCGTACTCCATACAGATAGTTATATATAGCAAACAAAGGGTCAATTATCAATATCGAATCCATATTTCGTAAAGAAACTTCATTTAGGTATCTTATCGACAATCTTAACACGAAGGGTTCTTAGATTCTTTAATGAAGGTTACATGGGTAATTTGATTTTACGATCTTCCGAAACTTTCTTCCTTAGTTCCATATCATCAACAATCAAATTACTTATCAGTATCACTTCATAAACCAAGCAAAACAACCCACAAATCACATTCCCATGATTTCACATGTCTCGCGTTAATCTCTCGTATTCCGGCTTGGATTTGACCTAGGAATGTTAAGCTATGATGGAGAGGGTTTAGAGAGTGTATGAACTAAAATTGAGAGGGGAAATGAGGTTCAAGATATCTGACCCATATTTAACCCGAAAAAAATCTCCATCGCCGTACTTTGATGGTGGGATCGATGGTTCGTCAATCCTAACCGTCATTCTGCCACCTGAGATGAAAAATTCTCAGGCATTTTGACGGTTCCCCATGGCAGTTCAACGTGCATATGTCATGCTTTTATAATTATATATAGATTGGATATAATTGTCTAATACATAATTTATATTGTATATATATACAAATGTATGACTATGCCATGACTTAAAAGTGTACAACATAAGTTTATATTTTGTAAAACAAATCCATAAATTAGTAGATATACCTTTATATTGTATTGGATATAATTGTCTAATATAATTGTCTAATTCATAATTTATATTGTATATATAGAGAGAGAGTTATGATTATGTCATGACTTAAAAGTGTATAATTTCGAGCCGCCCATTAATTTTGTTATGAATTGTGACTTGCTCATTTAGTAAGATTGCATAAGAATTGAGAAAGTTTTGATGGTTTTCACAACTTGCGGAGTTTTTATGTCAATGAGAAAAGACAAAACTTAAGAACCCAAATTGCATGTCTAAACAAAACTTCAACTTCAAACCATATGATTTCAAATCATGTTTTCAAACGGCTCCATAGTATAGTCTCAGGGTTGTCTTTGGGCCCGTGCGAGCTGTGCTACCGCATAGGGCCCCCGAAAAATGAAAAATTTTAGGAGCCCCTTTTTTTCATTTTTTATTTAGTATTAGCCAGAATTTACTGTAAAGACCCATAATTCGCAGGTCTTAGATCAATCTAATTATTGAAATCGTATATTTATTTATATTAAGGGCCCATTTTTACGAATTAGAACAACGCCCCCAAAATATTTGAGAGGACCATGTATAGTCTATAAGGCATTCTTAAAAGAAATGGACAAATTTGCAGCATTCTGAAAGGATGGAATGATGCTCTACGTAAACCTAACATGTTTTATGATATGAGCACAAAATTAAACTGACTAAAACCTCCATAGTTACGTTCCATCTTTGTTTCCATTGCCAAGAATTAACATCCTAAACAGTCGAAACATCTGTGATTCTAAATCCAAGGCATTTTAGAAATCAAGATTTTAATTTTCTTTTGGCCCATGGAGCTAGCAATGCCTAATTTCAAGAAAAGTATCATCATTCATCACCAAATACAAACATCAAAGAGTCTTGACAATCAATTTTCACTGGTTCCATAATGCAAACATGGGAACTGGATGAACTAGGTCCATATTCCCAATTCGGCCTGAGCTCGAAGAATTATCATCATTTCCCTTGCGTTCATCTTCAAACTTGTGATCTTGAACCTGTATGGATGAATAATATGCCTGGGGAGGATACTCTAATCCCACCCCGAAATCACAGTTCATTTCAGCAGAGCCAGAACCAGAGCATTTGGGACTTGGTGCACTATAAGAGCTCCTACTGCTTGATCCTCCAGCCATCAACGGCACCGTGTCCATGAATGAATCTACGTGCTGCTGCAACTGCTTTCCATTTGTTATGGCCAAAATTGGCAGAGGTGAAGTTGTGCATGAATTATAATCCTCAAAGGAAGATGGGCTAATGTCAGAATCTTTTGATGGGGAGTGCTTGGCTAGGTCTCCAGCAATTAGAGTTGAGCTTGAGCAAATCCGTTTGACATCGTACCTACTAATATCAAAATTCGTCACAGCGCTTGTCCCCCTGAACTTAATCGCAGCAATATCATAGGCCTCCGCTGCTTCCTCTTGCGTACCTGAAATAAGACACATGACCAAATAATATGGGATTGAGAATATTCTGTCATTCTAATTCCCAGAAGCTTGGGACAATTTGAAGTTTTAGATGTGTTGATTCCAACTTTATAAATTTGGAATGACATAACTATCATTTGAGTTTAAATTAAAAATCCTAATTTATCTCAAGTATACTCCTTTGAAATTGTAATATATAGGTGCTGAATCCATTTGTCCACGCACGATTTAGTGAACATTTTCGGTTAATATTTTGTGAGATGAGTACAACTCTCCTTTCCTAGGTGTTAGTTATATTATGGGTGTGACGAATTAAACCTGTTTTCACCATTCTGTAACAAATGAAGAACACATCACAACCCGAGTGTTCGAATTATCTCTCAATCTTTTAGTAATTTAGTAATTTCTAAATGGTCATCAAACTTACAATTTTTTCTACTTAAGTCGCAAAACTAGTTTTTGTCACTTTAAAATCACTGTTGGTTACTCAAAAAAATTGGCCCAAAAATCCATTAAATTTTACCAGAGGCCGGGTCAGCTAAAATGACGATTACTATCGATAAACAGTCTCTGGCTAAGGCATGATAAAGAGAGAGATATACCACTATATTAGTATATGCAACTCAAAAGTCACATATTAAAGCAAGATGAATGAACATTTTGAATAAAGCAAGAGTAAAACAATAAGACAAGCAAATTACTTACTGAAGGTACCAAGGTACAAGTCCTTATTGCCTGCAACTCTCCCAATTCTGGCTTGCCACCTCCCATGCTGATGATGCCTGTCCAATTTCCTAAGTTTTAATCAATGGATATTGCTATACTGGAGTACTATATTTTCATAGGTAAGGTTTATTGGTTTTTGCATGATTGCACATGCATCATAAAGTTTGCCTGCAGTGTGCCCTATTATTGAACAAGGATAATTGCATTCAAAGAAAGCTGCAAATTTTGCAGCAATAAAATAGTGAATGTGAAAACAACTTTAATCGTAAAAAAAAGTTGCCTTTTGGTTTAATGCTATGAACCAACCTCGTTACTCCTCTGTACATTGATGCCCCTCTTGAGAACCCACTGCTTTTCCTGTTTTAACATAAAAATGGGATGCCCATACTAGGTCAATTTTAGCAATTGGAATGCAAGTATGTTCCATCTTTTTCAGTGTAACATGCCATCAAACAGAAGAAAGAAAAAGAAGACTAGTGAAGAAAATAGAAGGGACATTACTCCCTATGTACCTTCTCAAGTGTGCTACAAACTCTTGCCTATTCATGTTTTTCATGTCCTCCAGCTCCTTTTCGTAAGTGTTTAGCTGAAGATTATACATGACAGACAACAACTTAATTAGCGAAATAGAATGTCATTGTTTAATATCATTAAAATTATCAAAGGCAGATGTTGAGAATATTATTAAATAAATAAATAAAAATGTGTTATATCTAGCAATTTAAACTTTTAGACGTGAGATACCATATTATTCAACACTGTATCAGTGTAGGCAAAAGTCCTTGTTCGAGTCTCACCAACATATGTAATAAAAAAAATCCACGTGTTTGGAAAAAGAATAAGGCCAGTCGGGACATGTTGAGAATATAGTAAAATAAATAAAAGTGTGCTCTCTCTATCAAGTTAAGTTTTTAGATAACATGGTCATAGTAGTGTCATACTATTCAACAAAAGATCCATATAGGTGCAACAGGTTCAACAAAACTAATATTTTATGCACTTAACATAGAATAGAAATGTGAAAAATCACCCAAAATTGCAGAAGTGCAATGAGTTGTGGTGAGAATATAAATGTTTGAACAAATCGTGTTTAAAATATCGATTCGTCAATGAAAATCAAAAGTACTTACAGAAAAATTAATGTGCGTGTTTGGACCCCAGTATTTTAAAGCAGCTAAATCGTATGCTCTAGCTGCCTTGTCCTCTGTGTCATAACCACCTGAAGTTTATTTAAGTTCAAGAATTAAATTAATCACGCATCGGTCCAAAGTGTACCAATACACATATTTCCTTTCAAAATGCTAAAAAAAAATTCATCCCCGAAAGTCAAAATAGAAAAACACTAAGCTGGAGAATGTAATATACCTAGATAGACTGATTGATCCGATTGTTGGAGGAAGCAAAGATTAGAAAACAAAACAAGAGAAAAGTTAGTAGGCATTTGGCCATAGAAATTAAAAAAAAAATCACTTTTTTTGAATTTTTGAAGTTGGAGTTGGGGTTGTGTTTGACGATAGTTTTTTTTTTAAAAATTTTGTTGTTGAAATGTACTACTTCAACAAGGTTTTGGTTGTGAAAAATGTAAAAACAAGGTTTTGGTCATGACCAAACACTGATTATTTTAAAAGTAAAAAAAAAATCGGAAAAAAGTGAATAATTGTTATGTCAAAAAGGTTAGAATATTGGTTGAAGAAAAACATTTCGTGAGTAAAATGATGAAATTCAACTCGGTGCATGAAGTAGTAGTACATACCTTGCCTGCCTTTCCTAGTTTGGCCTTCCTTTCTGCAACTGTTATCCCACAAATGAGCCTCGTATCTTCCAGTCCACCTATGTCTAATTTGGTCCATTTCAATTGAAGGTGAGTTTTAAGTTATATATACTGTTAGTATATAAAATTTTACCCTAGCAGGTCATTTTTAAACTGTTGCAGAACGTAACATGTTTTATTTTCTAGAATACAAATATCACATTTTAAAAAAACTTACATATAAATATCATTTGAATGATTGAATAGCCTAAAAAATTACACAGATATTTTAAAAAAAAAAGTTGCATTAGTACCTCGTGACACCGCGGTACTGAGAGGTTCGTTGCCCAAAAGTATCAATGGATTTGCGCGGAACTGATTCTCTTGAACCACTAACATTTTTAACTGCTACCGGCCGCTTTTTCGGAGCGGCAAGCGAAAGCGCTTGGCAATTGCTAGGATTAATTTCTTCAACTGATGAAATTAGTGGTGCTGCAGTAGCAGTTTGGCGTAACCACGATTTAAATCCAGAAACAGAAGTAGCTCCATCAAATGGCACATGATAGACACTACCAGTAGTGTTTGTTGCAAACTCATGAGAGCTCTGAAATTGACCGTTTGGCAACATTATCTGTGGAGATGGGATTAATTTCATGTTTGCTCCGATTTCTAGCTGGTGTTGTTCGTGATCAGATTGATTTATGATTGGTGGAATGTTGACATTGATTTCAGCAATTTGTTGTTGTTCATCATGAGTAGGAGAATTTGAGTAACAGCATCCAAGGAAATCCTCAAGCTTCGGGCCCTCTTCTTCCAGGTTAGTAGCAGTACTCATTTCATGATTCTCATACCTCCAACAACCTATTTAACAAAAAGAAAAGAATGTTATCAACTTTGTTGGAAGTTAAGTTTACACAGAACACTTTTAATATTTGATTATATTTTTTAATACGGTTCCTCACGTGTTGACCTGATTCTTTTTCATGGTCCAAGAATGTAGAAACGAGATTCGATTTAAGGACTTTTACCTGTTAAGATATCATGTGTGATCATCTCATCTTAATATTTAATTATATTTTCAACAAACTTCATTACACAACACATGAATTAGCATAAGACGATAGATTTGAGAAAATAAAAAAAGGAATATATTAATACCTTCATTGGGTTCACAGCGTGAGAAAGGTTCCATCATACATAGAGAACCATCAGAGTGCAAAGGCATGACCGACAAAGGAGTTTCTTCTACTGAGTTAGCGTCAATATTTCCAGTAGTTTGATTTTGTTCGTTTCGTCTTTCGTAATCTTTTACTTCTTCTCCTTCTTCATTATAGTCGTCGTCAGTTCTGAAATCGGGAGTAAGAGAGAAACCCAACCAATTACTCATTATTATAAGTATGAAGAGCAAAATGAAATAGAATGAGCTCAATTTTGTTCTCTGGGGAAGAGTCGAACACTAAAATCAAGAAGAAAATTTTCTCTCTAGAACTCTGTGAGCGTTTTTTGTCTTAGCGTTTCTGGAGTTTGAGTTCATACTTCCAAGATCCAGTGAAGGAGAGTTGCGTGTTGTGTGTATATATATATATATATATATATATATAACATATATATATATATATATATATATATATATATATATATATATATATATATATATATATATATATATATATGTTATATTCTTCCGGTGTCCATAAATGTCTTATTTTCGACGTATACTCCCTCGTTCCACAATAAGTGTCGTATTAGTCAAAAATATATATATTTAAAAAATAATAATTAATGAAAAATTTATCAAACTATCTATATTTAATAAAAATATATTACTTTTTTTTATTAAAGTATGCATGAATAGTAATAATTTATGTCTTGAATAGAAAACTTATCAATAAATATAGCTTGTTAGCTTTTATATAAGGTTATAGTAGGAAAAAAGTAACAAATTTCTGACTTAAATTTCTAAGATGACACTTATTTTGAGACAAATTATTTTTACTAATGTGACACTTATTATTGGGAAAAAAAGAGTATAAGATGAGTACAACAATTTTTTTCTTGTATTCACATTCGACTGAGTATACATACAAAATTTATAGACATTCCACAGACTAATTTGGGAGAAAATATTAAAATAATTATGATAAAGTCAAATCTCTAACAGTATTGGTTATTTTTAAAAAAATTGTTTCTATAGCAAATTATTGTTACATAGAACATATAATATAACATAACATGAAAGTCTAATTCAAATAAAATTTGACTATTATAATAAAATGTTATTACATAAATGATTATTATAGAGTAGGCGCGTTTGGACATAATTTGATTGGAATTTAAAAAGAAACATTAGTATATAAAACTTTTTTTTTTTTTGGTTTTCCACTCTGGTACCCACATAATTGGGCCCAACTAAATCCAAATTTGCGAGGTAAAGTCTCACATTAAGAGGTAAAACGCCTTTTCGAATTTGAAAGTAGTGATTAAGAATAAAAAAGTATTAACACTCAACTATAATATTTGATGGCTAATAATATTTAAAGTTGATGTAAAAGAAAGTGAGTATATGGAAATTGAAATTATATCTTGACATGATAACGAAATTGAAGTTTGTGGGTGAAAACTTAAAAAAATCTTAATATAATACTTACTCCATTACCCGCCACTGAATTGTTTACAGTACAATCTAAGAAAATACACCTACAAAGGCTTTTTCTATTTTCTGTTTCAGTATAAACTATAAAGTACATTTGGAAAAATTACTAACATATTTACCGTAAAACCTTTATAAATAAATATTCTTGGAACCTTATCTTATACGGGGTTATTAATTTATCGATAAATGAATATTTTATTAATTTATCGATAAATGAATATTTATTAATTTATAGAATAATTTTTATTTTGTACATTATATTTCTCAAATTAAACAATTAATTTTTTTCGGTAACTAAGAAAATAAAATAATTAATTAATTAATTAATGATGATGCATTGTATCTAAGTTTATTAATCTTGGGTTGTCGTGATTCAAAATAGAATGCATGTACATTAGAATATGAAGTGTTGTGAATTGTTTCAAGTACACAATATATAGTTTATAAATAGATACATGTACTTTAACTTCATATACCAAAATATAAAAATTCATATATTATATCTTTTCTTCCATGACTACTAATTTGAAAGGTATAAAAAAGTCTACGCTAACTGATGAGATGAGAAAAATATTATGTGAGTACAAAAATAAGCATCCCTCTTCAAGTCAAAAAGATTTGCAATAGTGGGTTCAACAAAAGTTTGATCTCTCTATTAGTCAATCAACAATATCAAATACTCTTAAAAGGTCAGCAAAATATTTATCAAAAGAGATAACAAATAGCAATGTTAAAAGACACAAATCAACAAAATGTCCTGAATTAGAAAATGTATTGTATGAGTGATTTCTCCAATATCAAGAGAAGTGAACATGACTGGAGAAATGATTCAAAATAAAGCAAGAGAGTTTCTACAGAAAATGTATGGTGATGCAAATTCATAATTTAACTTCTAAAAACCGGCTAAAACGGTTTAAGGCGAGACATGAGATTAAGTATTATAGAAGGTTTGGTGAAAGTGGTTCAGTTGTCATGGAGAATATTAAAGAAGCTTTACCTGAAATTGGTAAAAATTATTTAGAAAGTGCTTTATTTTATGAATTATATATGTAATTTTCATATGTATTTAATGAATTATTATTTTATATTTTCAGTGGGCCTCAAGGATTTTTTTAAAAATTATTATCTTATGCATTTATCGAGGTTATTATTTTATCCTATTGACCCAAGTTGGGATCGGAAAAAATTATTATTTAATTGAAATTATTAATTTATCGAATATTCATTTATCGAAGTTTTACTGTACTTGTGTTTTCCGTATCGAGACACTTTTCACTCCTTACAATTTTTTGTGTACCGATGGTAGTATAATGTGTAAAAAAATGGATCTTGAGTCTAACTCAATACTAAAAGCTAGTTTATAGGGTGAAATTGTCCAAGTCCATCTAAGAAGTCCATGTTCCCATTCCATTTTCGATGTGGAACTCTTAACACTCACCTCGTTAACTGAAGCGTGAACAATATAATTTGGGGGTTCAACATCTACAAACAAAGAATTAAAATGAGTCTGATTCTGATAACATGTAAAGTATGATTATTGGGCCTAACTCAACTCCAAAAAATAACTTATAGGATGCGAATTATCCAAATCAATATAATAAATCTATATTCTCATTTCATTTTCGGTGTGAGACTCTTAACGTTAATGTTGGAATATTGATGACAAATAGTATTATAGTAGTAGTATACATACCAGAATCTGTAAATTTAGTATTGTAATACTAATATAAAAGTCTGAGAAGTAGGCAGAGCAGAGAGTGTGTGTAGCCTGTGGTTCTTTATAGAGGTGCCTCGATTTTCGTTCTTCCCTCTCCTTTCATTTCGTTTCTCAGTTTCGTGGCAGTGCTGAAGGCCAGCGTCAGCGTCAGGTGTGGACATGAGAGAGAAATTCCTTACAAACACACCATTTTTGTATATATCCCGTTGTTAATATCCGTTTTACGCTCTACTAATTTAAATTTAAATTTACATTACAAAATCATTTTAATGATAAAATGCTCTATATTAAAGGTGGTGAAGAAGATTTACTACCCCATCATAACTCCTTCAAGTACCTTTATCAGGTACCATGACAAACATCTTCACAGCCTAACACATCTTCAATTCTGTAAGCTCTATTTTTAAATTTTGGATTAATTAAACATGTGTACAAAAACAACTTGAGCCTCAATCTCGAATGAGTTAAGAATTAAGATCAATCTGCCCCATTTCGACTACCATATATCAACTCAATAATTAAGGTTTTGACTTTGAAAAGTCAAATTGCAGAATGTAAATGTAACATACAAGAATCTAGTAGTAGTAACTATCCATATGTTTCATCTAACTTACAATTATGTAAGCAGGCACATAAATTCTAGTTACCTTATGATCTCAACTCTCTTTATACCGAATTTCTCTGAAATGACCAGCGTGCAAGAAATGGGCCTTGTATCTGGGCCTGGGCTCTACATAAGCTTTAATAATATCTGGGCCTTCTACCCATTTTAGAAAGACTGTTGAGAAGCTAGCAAAGGAGTTTAAAAGGGCTTCATGTATTCATAGTTGAAGAAATTGCACGCCTTTCCTTCAAATGGGCTAGACTTTAATTTTTATCAATTTTTTCCCTTAGCAATCGAACTACATTCTTTAAGAGCGCGAGGAATAACTTGTGGAATATTTTGATGCGGAATATAAATTTATGCTCTACAAAAAATTGTTTACAATGAATGACAAAAATTAAAGAACAACAGAAAATAGGGACAAAGTGCAAATGACCCTTCATAGTTTGCCTTGAAACAAATGGGCTCCAAGTTTAGAACTTGTGGACTGCATTTCTTTTGGAGTTCTAAGGAGCGGTTTAAGAAAAGGCCTCAAATGGGAAGAAAGTCACTTTTAGGGTTGCTATTTTAAACACAACCAACATTTGTAATGTATTTAGGGGTCGTTTGGTGGAGCGTATAAGAATAATGCTGAATAGGGTGTATTAGTAATGCTGGTATCAGTAATGCTAACATTAGTTATGCAGAGATTATTTTTTATCCACCGTTTGATTTGGTGTATTAGAAATAACATGCATTGCATAATTTCTAAAAATAATTAGTTGTTTATAAAAATACTCTCCATACTATACTATGTGAGGGACTTCATGTGCAATTGTGTCTTTAACCATGCTAATGCATGCAGTAAAACCCATTGCATTGCTAATACCATGGTTTGCTAGGTTCTTATTAGTTATGCATAGCATAATACCAAATAGGGTGTATAACTAATGCTTGCAGTATTTATACATATGATGAAAAAGTGTATCAAACAAGGTATTGTTAATACATAAAGTTAATGCATTTATTATTTTCTCCAACACACACTACCAAACGACCCCTTATTTATTTTGTCACATCACCTCATCCGCTTGGCTAAAGGGGTACCTATGTCGTACATTAGGGCGATCAAAGACATGTATGATAGAGCCAAGACCATGGTAAGGATGTCGGAAGGAGACTCAGAGCATTTCCTAGTTGGGATGGGGTTGCACCAGGGTTCAGCTCTTAGCTCATTTTTATTTGCGCTGGTGATGGATGTGTTGATGCGGCAAATTCAAGTTGAGGTATCATGGTATATGTTATTTGCGGATGACATAGTTCTGATTGACGAGACTTGCGGTGGAGTTAATGCTACGCTGGAGGTTTGGAGACGAACTCTGGAATCGAAAGGGTTCAGGTTGAGCAAGACCAAGACGAAATACTTGGAGTGCAAGTTCAGTGATGTAGCATATGAGGATGATATGGAAGTGAGGCTTGATACCCATGTCATCTAGAAGAGAAGGGAATTTTAAGTATCTTGGGTCTATTATCCAAGGTAATGGGGAGATTGACGAAGATGCCACACATCGTATTGGTGCTTGGTGGATGAAATAAAGGCTAGCACTGGAGTCCTGTGTGATAAAAAGTTGTCACCTAAACTTAAAGGCAAGTTCTACAGAGCGGTGATTAGACTAACTATGTTGTATGGGGCGGAGTGTTGGCCAGTTAAGAACTCTAGCGTTTAGAAGATAAAGGTGGCAGAAATGAGGATGTTGCGATGGATATGTGGGCGTATGAGGAGAGATATAATTAAAAATAAAGAGATTCAGAACAAGGTGGGGGTGAACTCGGTGGAGGACAAGATAAGGAAAGCGAAACTAAGATGGTTCGAGCATCTAAAGAAGAGACGCACGGATGTCCCAGTGCGGAGGTGTGAGAGGTTGTCTTTGGATGGCTTCAATAGAGTGAGATAGAGATGGTCTCAAGTATTGGGGAAAGGTGATTCGACATGACATGGTGCAATTTCAGCTCACCGAGAACATGACCTTAGATAGGAGGTTATGGAGGATACGAATTAAGGTAGAAGGCTAATATAACTATATAAGTAGTTGAGCCTTGTCACACTTCTCTTTTCCTACTTGTAGTCATAGTTCTATTCTTATAGTACGTCCTTAATTTTTGTTATTATCTATGTTTCATGTAATTAGATTTTCATATAATTTTGTGGTATACGGTCTTGCCTTTCCTTTTTCCTGACTACTTTGTCATGATTTATGTCGTATTTTATGTTATTTCTTTGCCTGTTTGCTTTGGTTTACTTTCCTTTGAGCCGAGAGTCTATCGAAAGTCGAAACAGTCTCTCTACCTTTCAAGGCAGGGGAGTAATGTCCGCATACATTTTACCCTCCCCAGACCCCACTTGTGTAATTCCCCACTTGTGGAATTACAGTGGGTATGTTATTGGTGTATCGCCTCCTCCACTTATTGAAAGTTTCCAACCATCTATTACTGATGGTGTCGTCTTGTTCTTGGAAGTTCCACAATCAATTGAGAGAAAGAATCTCTTGTTTCAATTAATTTATGACTCTTCCAATTAGTTTATATTCAATTTGATCATGTTGCTCTAAGAAAAAGGTTTGCGGAATGGCAAATTGAGTTCGAACTCCAGTGTAAAATTTAGGAGACTGAGTTGAATTTTAAACTGCAAGAACTGAACTGTGTTGAAGTTTGAAGTACAAGAAGAAATGACTGAAGCATTCTCTCCATGCTTTAACTTTTTTTTTTAAAAAAAAAAAACAGTATATGCAAACCTTATGCAGAGGGATGAATGGAAAATGCATTGTTATTCAAATCCTCTCAGCAGTTGTAACATCCTTCAAGAATTCAGAATACAAGTTACATTAAAATAAAAAAATCCCAGTTGTTCTTAGGCCCTCTACATTACAAAACAATCAGAAGAAGTATGATTATACAGAAATCACTGGTTGACAATGGTGGGAGCAGAAAGAATTCTCTGAACTTCCGATACTATTAGGGAAGAGGTCCAAGTATACGCTTCACATGATGATGGTATAGTAGTTTATATTCAGGATGGGTAACATTAATCATATCTACGAAAGAATAGAAGCATTAGTCATTCCAAATATTCATGTTCCACGTTCACCAAATCTATTACAGAACAAATTAAATTGTACTTGGATGATATAGAGTACTGTGGAAATTATATGCTTACCTGTTAAAGGTGTTATGAACTAGTAAAGTGAAAAACAGGACCACTCAGCCCCATGGCCATTGCCTGGAGCATAGTTAAACACTAACTGTCAAATTTTGTTGTGTTAGAGAAAATAGAAATACAATATATCAACAAACAATTTTGAACTAACTGCACACAGCTACTAATCCCTCAGTTTTAGGCATCTATGACCTGCTTAAACAAACAATAAATATACGACTCCCAGTACAGAAACAGTTGACCAATATGAAGCAATTTAAGGATGAAGTTTGGTAAAATAAAACTATCAGAGAAAAGAAAAAAAGTGTGAAAGAGCAAGTACCATAAAAAGAAGAAAAAACAACCATATACCTTGTACTGTCTAGAATGAATCAAACACTTGTGTATCACATTGAGCTGACTGCAGTAAGTTCGACTCCTACTAAACAAAGGCATACACCATCTTTTTTTTCTTGATATTTTTTTCAACATATTTTTTCCTTCATTTTGCAGAGAATAAAATTCTTGGTTTCCCAGGATCTCTAGCATAAGTTATGTCCTTTTAACTTGACACGGTAATTAGACTAACCAAATGATCAAAAACAATGATAGGAACAACTACAAGAAGATTAGTGAAAGAATGAAACAATTCTAGAAACTATATGAGCAACTATGATGACTTTTTCATCAAAGGGCAATCACGATTCTCACAAGAAAATAATGTTAAATGAGTGATAAATGTGTGTACGCTTTTATCACCTCTCAAGAAATTTTGCCACTCTCTAAATGCTGATCATCAGAATTCACTATTTTCCTTTTATATCCTAAATGGAATCGGCGAGGGAGGGGTCTGGGTGCCCTCTGCTTTCTGTCATATCCTCTCACACACAAATATCCTGCAAAAAGATCAAGTTAAAATACTTAAGACAATTTTTTCCTTCAGCAAGGAAAATATTTCTTGTCATTTTCAGCCATAATCAAATCCAGCACTAAAGGTGAACTGGACTAATACGCCTATGAAAATGCCTTCTCACGGTCATTGGAGTAATAGTATTTGTCCCCTAAGCTTACACCTAAAGACATGAAATTGTACTTTGTTCCAACATTTCTCCGACACCTAGTTCATGTTAGGGTTTGCCCTGATTTTCTTACCTTATTTGGATTTTCTTTTCGGGAAGGAAGTGCAAAATATTTACCATAATTGGTTAATCCTTTTCTTGGAGGAAACAACTTTGGACCTCCATAAATTGAGGATCTTTCCTTCTCATTTTACAACAGCCACAATATAGTCCTTTAGGGTTGGAGAGTCATGTCTAGGGGGGAGAATTTATTCTTTGATATTTTTTGTAGTCTTTTATTTCAGTATATTGTTCATCTGCTCTCATATGAATGTAGGTCAATTGACCAAACCACGTTATAATATTATTTATTTTATATATTTCTCTTTTGTTTCTGATTTATCGTCGTTCTAGGTTTTCTTTACTAGATATCGTATGACACCTGGTTATTTCGATTCCAACAGTTCATAGCAAGACATCCTAGTCATTTCACTACATACTTCAAAGATTTCCTTTATAGTTGAACCTTATATATTGTGCAACCGCTTTAGCCAAGACTTCCTTTCAATTTTTTCACCAGACTACTGACCATTCTTAATAGTTCTATTTAGTATATCAAGTTCAGAATATGAAGGTATAGACATTCTCAAAAAAAAAATATAGACATGAAGGTATAAAACCTCATAAAATAGCAACATTTTCTTTTCAGTTTTATATATATAGAAGACACGTTCCATACCTCTCCAAAAGCAATACTGAATATCCTTCGTTGACATGCCTGGTTTGATAAGTAACATCAATTTAGTCAAGTCTTGATAAAACAAGATCATATAAAAGTAAAATATACAGTAACAAGAAACAATATATTTTCTACCTTTAAAAATGGCGTGAACTGTAGTTCCACAATATAAAGTTGTTCGTCTCAAATGCCATATTGACACCCTCGGAACAGGAATTGGGTATTCACTCGACCCATGATCAGCAAAAACCTGGTGTACAAGAAAATTAATTTGTGAGTTGACTGTAACACAACGAACTAGTGACCATGCAACAACAAAGAGGAGTTCATGGGGAGACAATCACACGATCTGATTACCTCGTTCACTTGAAAGTATGTCCCATTAAGTGGAAAACTTCCCCTGTTTGCCGTCCGACATGGTATCTATAAAATCATGGTTGTATGGCTCATATCCAAATGAAGATCTCTTAGGAAACAATATGAAAGGGAATGTTCATGGTATACTTACCAAAATAGTTCCATAAACTATCTGATCCTTTTGGGAGTAACTTGTACTGCCCGAACATGAATCTTTTCCAAATGTTTTCTGATTTTTTATTTCTTCCTCTAAAAGTTACAAAATGATAGTCAGTTCGAACTACGTTTGGCGAGAAGCATTATTAGGAGAGATTTTTTTTATAGTAACATCCACACTAAGCGTCCACTAATAACAAATACTTCTTTACCTGATTGGCAGATGGCAAGAAGGTAAGGGCAGGGGTCATCAGGCTCCCGTCTCTCAAACTGTAAAGTAATAAACATTATGAACGTAGTTGCATCAAAGAAAATTTGATAGATTAAGATGGAGAGAATACATAATTACCCCCTCCAGGCTCCAACTACGACACCTTTTTCAAAGACACTTTAACTTTGCCAAAGTCCTAATACCCCTTGAACGATTTCAAAATGGTATAATTACAACCTGTCTCTTACACTCTCAGTTATAAGAAAGAAGGGGTAAATCACGAACCAATCAGTGTGTGCCACGTGTCAAACCATTTAATTTTTATATATATATTTTTTTTTTAAAAAAAATCTCTCTCCTCCTTTAATCTTCTCCCCCTAACCATCATCCCTTCTACTCCTCGCTGCCGACCCCATCTCCAGCTCCTCACCGCCGACTAACATCCGATGAAGCCACCACTATTTCTTTTTGTTTCATCACTCCTAATAAGCTCTAACCATTATTATTAATTGTTTTATCTTCTGTTAGAGAGAAAGATAGAGTGGGTTGGAAAATATGATTGTGGCTGTATATTTTTCCTTGTATCGCCGCTGCTATAACCATCTCTGCCACCATAGTTACTGCCAAATCACAGTCAAATTACCACCAAATTAAAAGCACTAATTGTGATGGATCGGAACTCCATTTTAATGGAGATTTTAGCACACCTTATCCAAAAAATGATCCATTACAAAAAAAGACAAAGAACAATGAGGTATCTGGAATCGGCTCAAGGATAGGGAAAAACAGAGGAGTTGGGTTGAAGAAGATAAGGGGAAAAGAAATTGAAAAGTAAACTAAAATACAAAGTAAAAAAAGCACTGCTAATGAAACAAGTGCAAAAAAAAAATTAATTTTTTGCTTATCTCACACCCCATTGGAGAGTGAAGTATACTCTCCACGCCACGTGGGCTTATAAGGGGGTAATAAATTCACTCTAAACAAAAATAAGGGGTACTAGGACCTTAGCTAAGTTGAAGTGTCTTTTTGAAAAAAAGTGTTATAGTTAGAAGGGGTAATTATGGATTCTCTCGATTAAGATGTCTAAGAAATTACCCCATTCAAAAGAGGATGATAATCTGGAAGCTCATACCTGCAATAGAATGAGGAAGTGTTAGCTTTTATATAACTTAGTAATATGCTGTCTGATGAGAAATTTGTTGTAAAAACATCAGATGTGACATCCTTATTATTAATCAGTCAAATGCTCTAATCCAAAAGCTTAACCATACACCAATTGCAGTGTTCAATATACATGCGGGACATACTATTTGCTCATGTTATAAGCATATAACTCAGTTAACTTAGGATTAAGTATTAATACTTACACTGTGTGCTCAGTCCTGGTTCGACTCTCACTTTTCAGTTTACGAGCAGGATGTGAAGCAGATTCAGGATCCAAAAGAACCAAGGCTTTTGACACTTCTTCATCTCTATGCAATGTACTGATCTCATTAACAAAGTTCAGCACATTTTCTTGAAACTCTTTAGCATTGGACTTGTTGATAAAGTTCAAGATATTTTGTCGAAACTCTGTAGTGTTAAGTTGGATAATAGGTATCTCCTGTATCTCCTGCTCATGCTTCACCTCATAAGGAAAGTCTTCAATGTCTCGTTCCAGTGATTCTAGAGGTCTGTGCTCCGGAGATTCTGGCATTTCTATGATAGGCTCGCAATCTTGAGTCTGGAACCTGGACTCCAAGGAGTTTTCACCAGAAAGGGACAAATTTGGTGATGGCACACACATGTTTGGCACTTCATCAACTCTAATAGGCTGCTTCACGGCGACCACTCCTTTCTGCTGTGGTCCTGGGATGCGAAGCCTAGCACTGCATAATGCAAGTTTGTAAATATTCTGATGCACACAAATGTATTTGTCAAGGTTTCTTGGAATATGGAGTATTTAACTATTTATTGTCGAAAATTTAAGTGTCTTATGGAAATTGTTAATAAATTTGATATCTCATACAATAAACAGATTATTGTAAGGCTTATATATCAATTTCATCAAAATGAAATTATTTAATTTTTACAGTTGAGCAGTTATCTGATGCAAACCTTGCAAATGCACTAGCAAAGTGCCTGCATTCGGCTCTCAGTGGGCATGCATTACAGTTTGGATTTTTCTTCGTACAGAAAACCTGTGTGATATTGAAGAAATAAATATAGCTAATCAAACTATGGTATCATTGACTGTTGAGTGTAAATCTAACCTTCCCAAATGTGATCATGTGATAATGCAATTCATATCTGCCACACATACCAACTTAATGAGTTTGAAGTATTTTCGGAACAATTTTTCAGTTACTTAGGATTGAAGGTAAGAGGCAAATCCATTGAACTAGAAAACTCTAAAGAAAGTGGAAATGCTTTACAGTGTTAGCAGATCAAGGTTGCATAGCCGTGGCCAGAGGTACTTTTGTATGGAACTTTCTAGAGGGTACCTAATTGAAAAGAAAATAAACTCTGAATATATACTAGCTCAAACTTAGAAACAGTAAATAGAACTTATTCAATACATACTTCTCCAGAAGATGCATCTGGATCCCATCAGGTAATGGTTGCAAAGGGACCCATCCTAGACGTACTGATACCCGAGCAACATTTATGTCAACCTTTCAGCCAAAAAATAGAAAATAAGAAAAACCCAGATGTTGAGATCCCAAAGGCCAAGCAAAAGTGGACAGCCACTCCATGCTGAAAACTTACAGGAAAGGCACAATGCCGAAGTGTCAAAAGTCTAAGGCAATCCACGCTCTTCGGCCCAAGCCCAACGATACTCAACAAGTATTCTCTGAACAACCGATATAGTAATAAGAGAATGCTCGATGACATCTTAGCTTTTAATATCACAATGACCATAACTTTGACTAAATAAACTACGTTCTTACTTCACTTCGTCTGTCGGGACATCTCTTAACCACTCAAGGTCAATGCTTCCATGATCTTCAACCAATCGATTAAGGAAATTCTGCAAAGTTCATATCACCACCATATTGATTATGAGAACACCAATGTAAAAAGGTCAATCAATCAGTTATGCCTTACTCCTTACTCCTGATGTGGTACATAAAAAAAAAAAAGAGCAGCCCGGTGCACTAAGCTCCCGCTATGCGCGGGGTACGGGGAAGGGCCGGACCACAAGGGTCTGTTGTACGCAGCCTAGAGGTTGTTTCCAAGGCTTGAACCCATGACTTCCTGGTCACATGCCAACAACTTTACCAGTTACTCCAAGGCTCTCCTTCCGATGTGGTACATACACAAAAAAAATGAGAGAACTGAAACTACTAAACTATACCTTAATTTTTGCAGCAAGAACATTACCCTGTCCTCGAGATTTAATTGGCTCAACGATCTTTTCAACATCTGCATGTCTAATGGCTTCCCAATTAACAGAATCCCTATTTCTTTCAGTAAGACCACTAGATCTACCAGTAGAATAGGTTTTCCTCAACTCGTCCCAATCAATTTCTTTTTGGGGGAGTTCATCTTTCTCTCTCGATATCTTCTCGGGCAAATTGACAGCTTCATTTCCTAAATCGCCACTCTTAGCAGAGTTTATCACTTCTGAGCTGCAAGAAGTGAATGTAGCCTGACTTCCACAAGTACTCTCAACTCCAAGATTTTCTTCCTCTCCGGTTCCATGCAATCCCTCATTTATGCAGTCCCCCACATGAGGTAAGTGGGTATAAGATTCATCTATGCTTGACCTACATGTGGACATTTGACTACAAGAAAAAACAGCAAACCCAGGATCTTTCTCATTGGCGGACACTTCTCTTTCAAATGAATCTGGCATTCCCTCTGTAATAATTAAAGTTTGACCTTGCGGGGTAGTCATTTCTTGCTTATTTTGAGGTGGGAATGCTGAAGCAAGAAGCATGAAGGCATTGCTGCATAGTGGGGTACAACAAGATTATTTAACTACAAAATGAGAAAGAAATGGGCATGTAATACAATGAAGTTTACCTTGAAAGATTATCTGATACATTTTGTGTTAGGTAAACTCCAACCACAGAGTCTACCACTGAACCTTTCCATTCGGAAAAACGCCTATCACCTGAAAGTTTTCCTTGAGCATAAGAATTAAAGCATTGAACTACTTGTAAGACAAAAATGTTTGAGGTGTACCTAAGACAAGACGCATGCGAGCAATGAATGAGGCAGTTCTTCCTTGAAATATTTTTCTTTGCTCCTCCCACCATATTTCCTTCTCTTTATCCAGGTCTTCATTTATTTCACCTTCGTTTTCTATGAGTAGTTTCCACACTCGCAGTGACTCCGTATCAAGATCAACCCTGGGCGGCTTTTGTGTCGAAGGTTTGTCCTTTCCCTTGTGAGCAATTATTGGACCAAAAGGATTCCACGGGACAAGCGGGCCAGCATTGTTATTGGATCTTTTCTTACTGGTTGCTATTCTCCTTTTATAGGTTCTCGTATCACAAATTCTTATATTTTCTAGCCTCTGAATAAGTGATGCAACCAAGGATTCCAAGTCAGTTGAACCTGCAAATTTGTATTCAAGGTTATACAGTACAAGTATTATGATAAGTGCAAAAAGGATAAATGTAGGTCTCAAATAGATTACTCTCTGTTCTAGGGCACGGATTTTGAATTTCATTGCAAGCTGATTTATCTGTTTGAGAACACATATCTTCATGTTGCGAGCATTCTTGAATTTCATTGCAAGCTGACTTATCTATAAAAGATTCAATCTCATTGATTGCACTTATTTCTGACGTAAGGCAGAGAGAGTCTAGAATAGCAGTTGGTCTTTTGATATTCTTAGATCTTTTTCCTTTGGATGTGACTAGTGGAGACAAAGTCAAGGCAAGATTTACAGGTTCTAGATCTGTATTTTCTTCCCTGTGAGCAGACTTGTTCCTCTTAGGGACAGATCTCTTCCTCCGAGACTTCACTATAGGGGACAAGCTAAACACGCATTCAAAAGATTCTGGATCAGCCATTGCAACTGTAATTTGATTTTTGTTAGGTAAAACCTCTCCAACAAAATGTGATTTTAATTTTCCTTTCTGCCCCAAGCTCATAGTTGAAAAACATATCTTCTTAGCACCATTGGCAATTCCAAAGTTTCTCCTTGTAACTCTCTTGGAAATTGTAAAACAACTCTTTTTATCTCTCTTGACAATTTTAACACGTTTCTCTGTAGCGCTCTTTGCACCTCTTCTTCTGCCCATCCTCTTTGCAGTGGAAGTCACTTTGCAATTCATATGAGTTTTCAATGTACTCCAGCCTTTGTCTGCATAATCAGCATTCAAAAAATTGAAAAACACAAGTGCTTTTCTTCTTTTTGTCCTCCTTTTCTTGCATATTATTGTAGTTTCCGGTTTAAGCTTTCTACTATTCCTCGAACAGACATCAACTGCATTTCCTACAAAAGAGATACTACAGATGTTATATTTTGTCTTCCTACTATAAACTTTTAGAAAATCAAGCTGAGAACCACCTTTTTCCCGGGCTTTATAGTCATTCTGGGAGATAGCTTCATTACCTGCCAAAGACACAGCACCAGTGGTTCCTTTTGTCCTCCTTTTATAAACTTTCAGAAAACGATCCCGACAACCAGTTTGGCCAGTTGTTTCATGGTCGTTCTGGTAGATATCAGCTTCATTTCCTGCCAAGGGCATCAACTCTATTTTAGTTTTGTTCCTCCTTTTATAAACTTTCAGAAAATGATGCTGACAGTCTCTCTGATTATCCTGGTAGATACTAACTTCATTTCCTGCCAGAGACATGGTGCCAATGTTAATTTTCAGAATAGTGGATAGGTTCCAAAAATTCTTTGAGAATCAAAAGATTTCCAACAAAAAAAAGTCAAATGCAAATGAAATTTGATTACCTTGGTTAGGCTGGGGAGTTGACTCTGCCTCTAAATAATCTTCTAAGCCAATGGAGCTATTTGTATCAACTGCCTGCTCATTAACACCGTCCAATGGATTTGTCAAGAATTTGTTGTAACTATGTGTTACATGATCCGTGATCACTGCTGCAGCTCCCAAGGAAATGACATCATTCTCATTTTCCAAGTTGAAATCTATAGCTCGTCTACATGACTTCAAATCATGTCCAAGATTTGTAAGAATATCATGCTCAAGCTCCGGTGGACTTGTTGCTGGGATAGTATGCTCCAGAATTTCTGGTTGAGGAGTTGAGACCTGTAGGACGAGAGATTCGGGTATAGTTCCTGAAATCATACTAGGTGCTTGCATATCAGCATCTCCTGATAAATCATCTGAAACTTTGTTGCATTCCTTCTTTAGTTTCTTCTTCGTTCTGGAACTTGCCTTGAAGTTACCTGGTTTTGGGGTCGAAGGCTTTACCTTAGGCTTTGGAGTCTTTTTGGGCTTACTTGCATCAAAGATTTTTGGTGTGTGTTTTCTCATTCTTGGTTTCTTCTGTGGTCTGGCATTCAAGTCTAAGCTACCACTTTGTTTCTTCCTGGAGTTACCTTTATTGATAGGAGTTGAAGGATCCATTGACGCAGATTTAGAACCACCATCTAAATTTTGACTTAGAAATTCACTCCTCCCTCTGATCACAGCAGAAACCTCCTCATCCTTTCTTTGGCTGTTATCTGCAAAAATATTTGTAAGCTGATAAGCGGACTTGAACTTATTGCAGATCTGGACATAGCAAAACTGACAGTGGTTTAGATGGTAACTAATTAAGTCAATTATTTTTAGTACAACAGATATGGTTAGTTCGTGATTCCAATATTAGAAATACAGGGGAAAAAGAAAATGATCAAGCAAGAAGGTATGAGTAGCATTATTTAATTAAGCATTAAATAAGTAAAATTGAGCAACGAAGTGCAACAAAACCGTTAATTCTACCATTCTAATGCTACTCTCCAGTGGTTATGGTAGTGAACGGTAACATGAGGTGCTGTAGTAGTATCTTCACAGAGTTCCCATCCTCACAGTTTAGTCCTACTTTTTATTGTTATTTTCAGTATCATCCTGTTAGATGGTTCACGATTAAGCTTTTACTTATTCTTTTAGACTGAGCAATGCAAAAGCGAAGTAAGAGAGAGCGAAAAAGGGGTTATGTGAAAAATGGAACGCATGCAGCAGAGGCAGAGCACATCTGTCAATGAGTCTTTCAAAACCTACAAACGTTTCAAAACCAAATTACTCTCTTTTTGTACTGTTGTGGAACAATTTCAACGTGAGTGGTTCCGTTAGATGCCACAGTTACTTAAAATAACATTAGATGGAAATTTTGCTGAACTGCTCAAGAAATTACATCATTGTTAATTACAATTACTGAAAAGTGTCATTATATAACGTGATACTAATACATTGAGAAGATTATACAAAAACGGTAATTTGTGGAAGCAATTATGATGCAGAAACAAAATAGCAGGATCAATCACTTAATAAAACATGAAAAATCCGCCTACTGAAACTGTGATATTAAAATTAAGTTATGCACTGACCGTATAAAAAATATTTACACAACTAGGTTACTCATAAAGGTGATTGCTATTTACAGACCAGTTTCTACCATAACCATTAATTGATAGCCTTATAAAAACGTTAACTACAACTGCTATAACAGGTCAAACAATAATGATCTTTGTAACAATATTTACACGGACCGTGTATATAACTTACCTGAACTACTTATGGACAAAAATTTGTTCAAGCCAGCATCGATAGAGTTAAATTCTGTTCTTGCTGGGCACTTGTCGGGTGTTATTGGTGCCCAAGAAACTGTTTTCTGCAATTTTTCCTGCGCGGCATTGCCTAATTCCGTCTCTACTTCTTCTCCTATTTCAGTTACATGAAAACCCAAGAAAAAACATCAGGATTAAAACCAAAATACAGTAACAGAAATTGAACTAGTCATTAAATAAGAGATCGAATCAAAATAAACCCAAGAAAAAAAAGCTTTCCGTCATACACTATGTTGGATTAGCTTCAAGTGTAGTAATTGCTTCCCATATACTCATATTCTAAGTTCAATTAACTTTTCGGCTCTCTGAAAAACTACTTCCAGGTGTTGCTATACTAGATACTGTAGCAACTTAACCAAAATTAAATGGGAATTTTGCTGAACGCTTAACAAATCACTTCAATGTTAATTACATAAAATTACTCAAAAGTGTCATTATATGATGTAATATATATACATAGAGAAGGTTACACAAAACCTGCTGGATATTTGCAGAGAAGGAGCATATAGTTGGAAAAAAACTGTAATCTATGGAAGCAATCATCATGCAGAAACAAAATACTGAAATAGCAGGATCAATCTCTTAATAAAACATGAAAATGGGGCTGATCCACCATAACGGTGCCGGTTCAGATGAACCCAATACTTTCGACGTGGTGTATAAATTTACGTGTAAAAATTTACTAAAATTAGAGCAAATAGTAGATATGAAGACCCGCAAGGGTGGCTCAATTGGTTCAGCATGGGGCTTCCATAATGGAGGTCAGGTTCGAAACCCTCTGCCTACAACAACATGGGATTTGCCTTCTGGGTCGAGCTCGTCGCACGGGGCTTGACTAGTGTGGTTATCTCTCCTGTGTAGTTTGCATGCTATTACACAGGAGCGGAGTTTACCCTGTGCGCACCCGAAGGATAGCGATTGTGGGTCCCTTGTCATAAAAAAAAATAGCTATGAGCTCATAACAATAAAAATATATTAAGTTAATACTAAAAATCTTAAAGTTTGAACCCATAGAATTTAAATCATGGATCTGCCTATGGGAAAATCCAACCTACCGAAACTGTGATATTAAAATTAAGTTATGCACTGACCATATTAAAATTATTTACGCAACTAGGTTACTCATAAAGGTGATTACAATTTATAGACCATTTTCTACCGTAACCATTAATTGATAACCTTATAAAAACGGTAACTATAACTGTTATAACAGGTCAAACTACAATGATATTTGTAAAAATATTTACACTGACCGTGTATATAACTTACCTGAACTACTTATGGACAAGAACTTGTTCAAGCCAGCATCAATAGAGTTAAATTCTGTTCTTGCTGGGCACTTGTCGGGTGTTATTGGTGTAAAAGAAACTATGTTCTGCAACTCTTCCTGCTTTGCATTGCCCAGTTCCATCTCTATTTCTTTTCCTATTTCAATTACATGAAACCCAAGGAAAATCATCAGGATTAAAAAACAGTAATGGAAATAAATGAGTCATTAAATAAGAGATAAAAGTCAAAATTAACCAACAACAACAACATACCCAGTGTAATCCCACAAGTGGGGTCTGGGGACGGTGGGGTGTACGCGACCTTACCCCTTCATTGGAGGTAGAGAGGGTGTTTCCGATAGACCCAGAAGTCAAAATTAACCCAAGAAAAAAATTCCGTCATATTATCGGAAACAACCTCCCTACCTATTCTACCCTCCCGAGACCCCACCTACCGAAAAGTGTCATTATACAATGTGATACTTATACATTGAGAAGGTTACACAAAAACTACTGGATATTTGCACAGGAGCATATGACTGGGGAAAAAACTATAATCTATGGAAGCAATCATCACGCAGAAACAAAATAACAAAATAGCAGGATCAATCTGTTAATAAAACATGAAAAATCCCGCCTGCTGAAACTGTGATATTAAAATTAAGTTATGCACTGACCGCATAAAAAAATATTTACACAATGAGGTTACATAATGGTGATTACAATTTATAGGTGAGTTTCTGCGATAACCATTAATTGATAACCTGATAAAAAATGGTAACAACTGTTATAACAGGTCAAACTACGACAATCTTTGTAATAAAATTTACACTGTCGGTGTATATAACTTACCTGAACTACTATTGATAACCATTGATTGGTAACCTGATTATTTACACACTATCAGTGTATATAACTTACCTGAACTAATATTGATAACCACTGAATTGTAAATATTGATAAAAACGGTAACTACAACTGTTATAACAGGTCAAACTACGACGATCTTTGTAACAATATTTACACAGTCGGTGTATATAACTTACCTGAACTACTTTTGGACAAAAAATTGTTGAAGCCATCATTAATAGAGTAAAATTCTGTCCTTGCTGGCACGCACTTGTAGGGGGTCATTGGTGTAAAAGAAACTACTTTCTCCAACTCTTCCTGGTTTGCATTGCCCAGTTCCATCTCTACTTCTTCTCCTATTTCAATTACATGAAAACCCACCAAAAATCATCACAATTGTACCCATAAAAACATAAATTAGTCATCAAATAAGAGATCGAAGTCAAAAAAAAAACATACCTGATTTCTACCGCAAGGTGTGTATGAGAGAGGTGGAGAAGAAGTAGGGTTAAAAGGAATTTTACTTCTACCAGGAAAGTAGAAGCTAACTCTGCCCCAACGACTAATTGTGAACTACAACTGATATTAAGTTGACTTAACCAACAGCTTCGTCACCTCCCTTTTTTTCTTTTTCTTTTTTGGGTTTCCCACTTATTCTGTTACTTAGATATAAAACCTCTCTAACAGAGACGATTATGTATCCAGGTTGACGCCAAATGCTTAGCCAATAATTATATATCAAATTAATAATTGCACTTATTATAATTAAGTGATATATATTTTTACTTAAAATTTTAATTATTTAATTAGATGTAAACCCCGATGTAAATAAGTAGACCTACTTTTCCTAATTTTTCTACTTTATTTTTATTTTCAATTCTATATTACTAAACTATTTTCCCGTATAAGGAAATATATCATTCCAAAATTAGTTTAAATAAGTACTTTACATGATTATGGTTTGAAATTGTTTATGACCTGCATTATTTTGGGTAAAATAGTTCTTTTCCTTTTGTAAAGACCAAATTGACGGACTTCTGGAATTAAGTTAATTAAAATTTCTACTATACAATTTCATATTCGGACACACACTCTTCTAGAGCTGGGCATAGTTTGGATAAATCTGAAATCTGAACTGAAATTTAAACATCTTTAGACTTATATTTTGAAATTTCTAGATTTTGGATGGGATTTAAGATTTGGAATTTTGGATTTTTGAATATCCGAAAATCAAATTTCTTATGTTTAGGCGACCCGACTATACATTAATATATTAGTGTCTTACCTATACGTCCATCTAATAAGTCAAAGATACCTTACTCATTACATATCAACCCATATATTCAAAAATTACTAAGTTCAATATGTTTGAATTTGTTAATTTTAAAGATGACTACTTGATGTTGTGTGTATTTATACGCCTAACCGCCATGTTTTACTCATGTTTTACCTTTGTTTAGAGGCCTAATTGAACTAAATACGTCTAACTTATGTTAATCTTTGCAATATGAACTAATAAGTGTGTCTTGTCACATCTAGGCACTTAACGTGAGAAATATGACGATTTGAAGCTAAAATAAGATGAAGCATCTGGACAAGTGTAAAGGGTCCCTGAGCTTGCCAAGCATAGGCTAGAGCGAGCTAAAGCTCGCCATACACCTCGCTCAGCGAGAAAAGCGGTCCAAATTGCATTCGCCCAAGAAATGTGTCTAAGTACAGAATTAACAAGGAATAAGGCCACACGAGCTCTAGGGCTAGGTCAGGTCTCGCCCTGCACCTCACCCCGCAAGGGAAAAGGTTCAAAACGCCAAAGTGCAAGGATTTTTCTAAGTACAAAAGTGACAAAGCAGCGGGCGACACAAATCCTGAGGCGAGGCCAGGTCTTGCCCTGCACCTCGCCCCACAAGGAAGTGAGCTCAGAATGCCAAGGTTGGGAATTTTTTCTAAGTGTGAATTGGCCATCAAATCTCGACTCGCGAAGGTTATAACGAGATAGTGTCTCGCCCTACACTTCGCCCAGCCAGCGACTATGTCCATTTGGCAGCGAACTTTAAGTCTAATTTCGTTTTGGATTGGTTTTTGAGGGATATTTTCAAACACTATAAATAGACCCTTGGGACGTTTTTGGAGGGGGTTAGACGTATTATTTCGCAGAGAGCAAGGAGTAAGGCTTATCATCTTAGGGTTATCTCTTTTACCTTCGTTACTTCATTTTTTCTAAGATTTAACATGAATTTCTATGATTGTAATCCGATTATGAGTAGCTAAACTCTATAATTCTGGATTTGTGGAATAACAATGAATATTGACGTTTGACAAGTAATTTCACTTTGGCAGTTTATTCATATGCGGTTATTTTTTTACTTCTGTTCTTAATTGCTTGATTGTCTGCGCAACAGTCAAGTTCTATTTACTATTCGATATACGTTCTTGGGAAAGACGCTATTAGATTAGAGAAGAAGTAAGAAAAGTGTGATCTGATTATTTCTATAATTGGATTAGGATTTGTGGCTAGGATATGAATATACCTAGACACCACATTCAGTTCAATACCATGGACGAATTGCGCTCTTAACATGTCAATTTCATAAGAATATAGACGGCGAACTGTTTTGAATCGACGAGTAGTGGTTCGGGGGTATACTATGAGATTAATAATGCGGTTAATTAGCAATTGTGGATAAATTAGTTAGGGTGAGATACTTGAATGACTCAATAGGATTGGTGAACCAACCACGACCCTGAAATACTCATCTCCCTATTATACACTCAAATCTTAAATAATTGTCGTGACAAGTTATTAGCATAAATAGTTAGAATTCACTTTTTGCATTGGTTTATTAAACAATCAACCTTTATACTCTCATACTTGCGTAATTGATAGTGACAGTAAATTTTAATTCAATTGTCGATCATAAGTCCATGTGGGATTGGCATGTCCAAAGGTTTCAGTTGGATATCGAAGTACCTCCGTATGGTATTAGCAATAATTTTCGGATTTATCAGTTGTGACGTCCCATGCTAATTCTTGACTGGATTCGGCTGGTAGGCGTTCTGCACTGGCGGCATCCATTCTGCACTTTGTTGGACAAGGTTTTGAAGGTTATAGGTGGTCTGCTGGCCATTACCAATAGGTGGGGTAATGCCCCATTGCTGTTGTTGGGTATGGCCACCAAAGCCTGCAACCTGAGCTCCTGGAATGGCTAACGGAGCCTGAGGATAAGGTGGAACAGTATTCCATAGCTGCTCTCCTCGGACGTCGGTCGTTCTTAGAAAATTTACGCTTCCTGGAAGGTATGGATTAGATACTGGCAATGACTGCTGGAATGGTATTCCATTGTAAACAGCGTCACCAGATAGCCGAGCTAAGTCATAACCATGGGCCATCGGCTAGCCAACATTATTCACCTGCATCATAGGACCGTTCGTAGAAACGTACGACATAATGGGCGGTAATCCAAATTGTCCTGGAGCCTGAATTGGTCTCCGAGCCATGTTGATCTGTCCATACTGCAGACTCGCTTGGTCAAGTGTCATATTTTGCCCCCCAGGTTCGGCGGCGACCATGCAGTATACTGGTTACCAGACGATTGGGCTTGTGTTCTTAAGTGTGCTACCGGCTGCACTTGAGTAAGCACTAGCTGATGCACATGCGGCTGAGGAACAACACCGGGAATCACGATCTCATGCTGAACAACACCTCTCATCAGAGGGATGGCAGAACTAGTCGAACATTCTCATGGGTGCATTTGATTGGTTTCCATCTTCCTCGCTTGCTGAACCTCACTATGTACCATCGGCTTCACAATGGTAGCCAACTTTTTAGAAACTTGGTACATAATATCGTGGATGCCCAAGTCGATCTGTTTTCTAATAAAAGACGTGGTCATTATGGTTGGACCTTCAGATTGACTAGATTCTTCCACAACTTGGGTTGATGGAGGAAGTGAAGTGGTATCAACCGATGTAGGCATACCCAATGAGGATGCTGGTTCGTTGTTCCTTCTGGAGGATTTTGTTAAGGATGTGGACTGGACTCGGGGTTCATTTTCTTACTGGACCTTAGGCTCATACGCCAAAAATGATCCTGACCTGGAGAATCAAACTTTGCAGTTAATTCACCTATGGTCCCACTGGGCGTGCCAAATTTGTTACCGTCTGAAGTGTTTGTCGTTTTATCGGCTGACGAAATCGGATGACAAATTGATTCCTTAACCAAGCTATTTGGGCCGAAAGCGAAACTCTAACTTCCAGCAATGGGTTCCCTATCTACTCCAGAAAGCGTTAGAATGGTGGTATGAGTAAACTAGGTGGTAAGAAAGATGAATGTAGCTGAGTACAGTAAAGTAAATGATAAATAAAGTAAAGGATAAAGATAGATAAAAATTGAGTTGTTTGATTGATTGTCTGTGTGTTTCTATATACAAAGAATGATCCTATATTCCTATTTATAGTATAAAAAAAGGGGAAAACTGTACAACGTGATTTTCCCCCATGTCAGTCATCAAGTAACCCACTAAGTTCAATGGCCAACTATGGGGGAGGTGGTGCCGATTTTTTCGCCCTCTACTCCTCTTGCTCGGATAATGGCCCTTTTCTTTTAGCTGTTGTTGGCCGTTACCGCTTTTAGGAGTCAGGAAACCCTTTTGACTTGGTCGTTGAGGCATCTGCATCTGAGTGGGTCTCAGTCGTACCTCTAACTAACAACTCGGCTAAGCTGCTTTAGTAGCCGATGAAGTTCTTGTAGTCGAGGGATAGGAGTAAATTCAGCTCTGGAACAGTTCGGATGTCACTGAATTCGGTTAAACATTTAAATTATTTTTGAGTGTTAACAAGTCTTTTATTAACATTTATGTAAACTGTATTTTGTTGGATTTGCTTTTATAAAATTATAGATATAAATATCGTATTTGTTTGATATAATTTTTTAAGAATACAAAATATTTATGTGAAATGGAAAACTTTGGCCAAAGGTTAAATTCCTTACGATGAATGTAAAACAAACAAATAATGCCCAAATTCGAATTAGTCACTTTCTGCCTTAAATTCTTGCCAAGCTTTCGTCTGCCTCTCTTCGTTTCTGCAGAGAACTGCTCATGAAACCAAAACTTCTCATGTTTTGAAGTATATTCTTTCAGTATAACAACAATAATAACAACAAATCCAGTAAATAAGCATATTGTTTCACTATCTGCCAATTATGTTATGTGGGAAAATGTGTAAAATTTATTTTGCACCAGATGAGATATATTTTATTGATTTAACCGAGGATGATATTAGCTTAATATGTATTTGAGCACCTAGTTAGCTTTGTAGTAATTACACAACAAGAAATTTATTAGCAGAGGATTTGTTTCTAAAAGAACTCATTAACACAATTGTTAATGTTGTGTCATGTTATGGAACTGGACGACTTATCACATACTCACTCCGTTCCACAATAAGTGGTTATTGAGGTCTTTCAATTTTTTTTCAAAATAAGTGCTTTTTAGAATTTCAAGAATATTTTAGACATGTTCTTCCAAAATTGTCCTTATTTAAATAATCAACATTCATTAACTACATTTTTTTTTCAAGGAATTAATTAGGGATAAATTAGTAAAAGCACTCCTAATTTTATAGGAATGAACACTTTCTTAAAGAGTGTGCACAAGCTAAAAAATCCATTTATTATGAAACGGAAGGAGTATAAAAGAACTAAACCAACATTGTATTCGAAGGTCAATATTTCCAATATTGAAGTTCGATATTTGCAAATATCACAGTCTATCACTAATCTAATATCTGCAAATATTAAAGTTAGTGTTTGAAGTATCAAATCCTAATATTTTATGCACAAATGACCTCAACGCTTGAAAAAGTGCTTTTCTCACATTTAATCCACTATTCCTAACGCCTCACTTGCGATAAAATAAATTTAGTATTATTATATTTATTTTGTATTGGGGTGGGAGGGGTAGGTAACTTTATAGCATGAAAAGTTATTCTTGTATTCTCTACTGATAAAAATATATCGGCAATCAATGTTTACATTAAATAATCGCACTTCATCATCAACAACAACAATAACATACCAAATTAAATCTCACAACGTGGGTCTGGGAGGGTAGAGTATACGCAGATCTTACCTCTACCTTGGTAGATAGAGCGGCTATTTCCGAGAGACTCTCGACTCAATACAAAGCACAGGCAAAGTAAGACCAACAAAGCGAATAAGCCGTGATAGCGCATTCTGAAAAAGAAACAATAACTAATGCAGGTAAATAAGACAAACAAAGTACACTAGATAACACATAGTAGCATAAATCAAACGACATGTGACTATAAGACAATACTGTACCTACTAGTATGATAGGCTAAGCGGGCCTATAATAATAACACTACAACTATCAGTTTGTAAGCGTAGGTAGGACTACGCTGGACTACGCACTACCCTTCTACCCTAATCTGTGTCATACATAACCTCCTATCTAAGGTCATGTCCTCGGTGAGTTGCACCTACGCCATATCCCGTCTAATCACCTCTTCCCAATACTTCTTCGGCCTACATCTACTCCTCATGAACCCGTCCATAGCCAACCTTTCACGCCTCCGCATTGGTGCACTTGTGTCTCTCCTCTACACGTGTCCGAACCATCTCAATCTCGCTTCCCGCATCTTATCCTCCACCGAGGCCGCTCCCACTGTCCCAGATATCATCATTTTTAATTCTATCACTCCTTGTATGCCCACACATCCATCTTAACATCCTCATCTCCGCAACTTTTATCTTTTGGGTGTGCGGAGTCTTGACCGGCCAACACTCCGCCCCATACAACATAGTCGGTCTAACCACTACCCTATAGAACTTGCCTTTAAGTTTTGGTGGCACCTTTTTATCGCATAAGACTCCAGATGCGAGCCTCCATTTCATCTACCCTACCCAATACGATGTGTGACATCGTCATCAATCTCTCAATTCCCTTGGATAATAGACCCAAGGTACTTGAAGCTTTATTTATTTGGAATGACCTGAGTACCAAGCTTCACCTCCACGCCTGTCTCAAGGTCGTTCCCGTTACTGAACTTGCACTCAAAGTATTCTGTCTTGGTCCTACTCAGCCTGAACCCTTTAGACTCTAGAGTCTATCTCCAAACCTTCAGCTTAACGTTCACTCCGTTGTGAGTCTCATCAATCAGGACTAAGTCATCTGCGAATAACATACACCATGTCACCTACCCTTGAATTTATCGCGTCAGTCCATCCATCACCAAGGCTAATAAGAATAGGCTAAGAGCTGATTCATGGTGCAACCCCATAATCACTGGAAAGTGCTCAGAGTCTCCTCCTACTGTCTGTACCCTGGTTTTGTCTCCATCATACATATCATTGATCGTCCTAGTGTACGCCACATGTACACATCTAACCTCCAAACATCTCCATAGAACCTCCCTAGGGACTTTGTCGTATGCCTTCTCGAGGTCGATGAAAACTATATGTAAGTCTCTCTTCATCTCCCTATACTGTTCCACCAACCTCCTAATAAGATGAATGACTTCTGTAGTCGAGCGCCCTGGCATGAATCCGAACTGATTATCGAAAATAGACACGCCTTTTCTCACCCTCATCTTCACGACCCTTTCCCAAACTTTCATAGTGTGGCTTAGCAGTTTGATACCCCTATAGTTGTTGCAACTATGAATATCACATTTGTTCTTGTACAAAGGAATCATTGTACTCCCCTTTCATTCTTCGGGCATTCTTACCGTCTTAAAAATGACGTTAAACAACTCAGTCAGCCACTCTAAACCTTCCCCACGTTACATCAAAGTGACAAGTGGAAATTATTAACTTACCTCTAAATGAGGAATCATTCTTTAGCGGTAAACTTTTAATGTTTCTAAGACCAATTAAAACAGGCTTACAAAAGACACTAAAATGTACACATAAATTAACGATGCTTGGGTTAATCGAGTATAATTTTTTCAGTTATAACCACAATT
Organism: Anisodus acutangulus; assembly: GCA_029783415.1. NCBI lineage: Eukaryota > Viridiplantae > Streptophyta > Magnoliopsida > Solanales > Solanaceae > Anisodus > Anisodus acutangulus. Next base: position 903,990 of record CM056506.1, on the reverse strand, counting down.
TCCACGTTTAGACATTATTTAAAATTTTAAAAGGGGACCGTCCAAAGTATTACTTTAACTTTAACTTACGGAGTATATAGTAGGAGTATGAAATATCCGTTTTTTTCACCTTTTCTTCAACTTATGACCCACTGAAAAAGTTAAAAAGTATAAGAAGTATCCTCGAATTTAGTTTTACTTACGTGAGCTCCATGTGATAGACAAGCACGGTAAAGATTTAAAATTACACAAACGTGCACCTTTCCATTATAGCACGTTTTATTTTTTTATTATTAAAATATGCACTCTTGTTTTCTTCACAACCTTAAATATAATTTGACTTGTTTTATTTTCTGGCCAACCCACTTGTCCCCACATTTAGCCAATATATACCCTTCATCCCTCCACTTATCTAACCTCAAAAGTATCTAACACCCTTCAGTGCTTATTAGCTTATTCCTCAATTTCTTTAATTTTTCTGCTTCTTTAATCCTCAAATGGGTCAGAAATCAGTTGTTGTTGGGCTGAAAATCCTAATTAATCAGAAGATTTGTCAAGGCAAGACAGATCCTAATAATGTTCTAATTATGTATAGTTCAAGATTCACCAGAGTGAAACCCATCTTCCACACAAATCAAACTGAAATTTCTAGCAGTGAAAATAATTCTTGCTTCCTCAAATGTTGTTTCCTTTGCAACAAGTCTCTCAAGCTTGACAAAGAAGTCTACATGTACAAGTACGTATACTCTTACAAAGCCAATCAACTAGCTTATACAATTCAAAATTTGATATACTGAAAGCGTTTTTCTTAATATTTTTTGGAGAGTAACAGTCTATATTTGACTAATCAATTTAGAAAACACAGTTGCCATACTAGACAATCATATGTGCTTGGGCAAACTTTCAAATTTATGTTCTATCGAAGAGAAGTAACTTTTTTCAATTTTTGAAAAATAGTTGTTGCTTACTACTAGAAACAGAGGGTTTCACCCGTAGGGGTGGGCGTATATCGGCTCGGTTCGGTTTTGTATTCGAAAAATATGAACCGAATAAATTTTTTTTTTTTTAAAAAACCGATATGTTCGGTTTATATGCTGAACGTATCGGATTATATCGGTTTTTCCTAGTGGGCCGGGTCGGTAGGGTCAGGGAATTTTTTTTTAAAAAAAAATTAAATTTTCAAAACTGAAATTGACATTCACACCTACACTATCATGAAATTTCGACGTTGAAATCTATTGTGTATCGTGAGATGTTTACTAAAGAAAAAAGAAAATTAGAAATCGATTTGGGGGAAAACACAAATTGATTGGAAAAACAGACATTTTTCTAAAAATTGGCTGCGCCAAACCGCCACCGGCCCCGTCTCGAAAAAATACGCAAAATAAAAAAAATCGGGTAAAACGGACATCCGAGCGCAGATTTATGACCATTTAAAGTTTTATCAATTTACAACTACTTTTTCTCCCTACATTTTATGTCAATGCTTCCGTGATATGTTAATCAAGTTCATGACGCATGCGACTTCCATAAAAGCTTCATAGATTAGCTTCAATGGCTATGATTCAAGATATAGTAGTAGTCTAAAATAAAAAATAAAATAAAAAAAATTAAAAATATATTTAATTCGGTTTTTCGGTTCGGTTCGTATCCAAAATTAAAAAACCGAACCGAATCACTAAATCCTGATTCGGTTCGATTTTTCAAAAATTCATTTTTTTAAAAAAATCGAACCGAATTTCGGTTCGGTTTTTTCTGTTCTCCGGGTTTTTTGCCCACCCCTATTCACCCGGTGGGAAATTTGTGCTATAAAACATGATTTTCCACTTCATTTTCACAAATCAGCTCAACGGGAAAATGCATGGTGGGAAACAGGTTTCCATCGAAACGTTGGAAAACTTCTTAATTTTTTCGTGTGAAAACACTATTGTTTAGATTTTTCTAACCGACATTCAGTGAGAAATAACCACTGAACATTTTTCAGTGGAAAATAGAGATTTTTTATTAGTGGCTACTAGAAAAAACAAATATTTTTTTTCATAAATTTTTGGCCAAAACATGGATGCTCTAAAATAAATATTTTAAAAAAATTGGCTTTCCATAAGTTTGGCCAGACATACTTATTTCATTAAATTTCTCCATTTTGCTAGCATATTTTTTTTGTTTTGAGAAACACATAAATTAACGGTTTTTTGTATTAATAAATTAAAATGCAGGGGTGATCTAGGTTTTTGCAGTGTGGAGTGTAGAAACAGGCAGATTTATTTGGATGAAATTAAAGAAATGGAGACTTGTACTAAGAAAATGTTACGATCTTTTCTCCGATGTGGAGATGATGGCCGCCGATGTAGCGAGACTTCGGCTCTATTGGAGGAATACAAGCAACGGCAAAATCCCTTGGCATATTCTAAGAAAAATATTAGACCTATATTCACATTCTCATAATTCGTTTTCGTTTTTCTTTATTCTCAATTTTTTTTATTGGTTCCAATAGAATCATTCGGGCATAGAAGAAGTTATTATTAGTATATATTATTGATATGACTATTTCAGATATGCTATGAATATGTCTAGTAAGTGTTATTAATCTGTATTTCAAAAAATCAATAAATAATAAACACTGAAAATAAATAGAATCAATGTTGAAAAATAAGAATAATTTTTCAGAATATAATCGAGCCCACTTAGTTCAAAGTGTGTACTTAAGGAAATTATTCCACTCACAGTACTCGAAGTTGATGGAATATCCCCTCCCAGGATAGAACGATTATCTTACCAGAATAGTAGTACTCCAAATTCAGGTAGAAATAACCACTCAACGGCAAAGATATCACACGTAATTTATTTGTGCGAAGAAGAAGAAGTTTGTATTGTTCGGAAAATTCGTGAGTAAAATTATGAGGAATCAAACGAATTTATACCGTAAATCTTGTTTACGAAGGTTTGCAACCTTCATGAACAACATCGGTGGAAAATTTAAATATGGAAAAGAAACCGGAGTCGCGTGGACACGGATCCGGTAGTCATGGTCGGGGGTCACTAACGGATAGGATTGAATAAGTTAATTAATTTAATTAAATAATAATTAATTAAATAATTAAAAATTAAAGAAAATTTGGTCCAAAAATATTATCAATGAATCAGATCATCCGAATCCGAATCCGAATCCGAATCCGAGCCGAGCCGAGCCGAAGCCGAGCCGAGCCGAGCCGAGCCGAGCCGAGCCGAAGCCGAGCCGAGCCGAGCCGAAGCCGAGCCGAGCGAGCAACGACGACGGCGCGAGGGGTCCTTGCCCCCTCAACCCTTTTACTGATAAGAATGAGTAATTATACTTATAAGTAGAAGAACTTTTCTTTCCACTACCGATGTGGGACAAATGCTTATTTTATAAAGTAAGAGGAAACTTTCATTTTTCTTTCCACTACCGATGTGGGACAATTCCCACTTTTCTTTTCAATCATTTCTCATTCACCAATATCAATACTCAACAGTAAGGGAATAAAACGCTTAGATTCTTGTCATTTCACTACACCCTTGAGTGATTTTATTCTAAAAATTGAGTGAATACATATTCGAGAATTTTTATAGATGAAAAAATAGGAAATACAAAGTGACAAATATGAGCTGTCGAAGATGTTGACGTGGGCGCATGCGTCCACGAAAGTTTCATACGTGACAATAATTGATGACTAGGATGATTTTAACCCATTCTTCTACATCTTTATCCATTTTCCATTTTCGAACTTTATGTGGATTTCCAATGTGAAGATATCAAAAGGGTATTGTAACAAGTATAATGAGAAAGTTGCTGTATTTTACTTGGTTCATCTTCATTTGTTTGGTGTAGTTTGATTGTCTAAGTTTACAAAAGAAATAAAAACCTTTAAAATTTACAATTTATTATTATCTCACAACGCTATTTTCAGATATTTTGAAAGGGCGATGTGAGTCAAAACAACTCACTTTAATGTGATTACTTTTCGTCAAGACCCCTTCCGTACGCTATATTAAACTATTAATTAGTGGTGTAGGGGAAAACCAATATCAAGATATGTAAGAGATGATTGAATGAAAGCTTGTTCATATTATAGAGAGCAATGATTCCAAGAAAGCCGATGTGGTGTTGAGGTGTTTTATAAAAAAATTAAAACTTGATGTCTTAAAAGTGATATTTGTGTGATTATAAAAAAAAATATGTTCAAATCATTTCAAATATAAAAGTGTTTTTCTTTTCTATACGAATTAAAAAAATAATGTTAAACAAGGAACAGAAGAGTATAGATATTACAAACACATATCTCGGAGACAAAAACCTTATTCATACATGATGTAAAAATCTTGCATGTTTCCTACTAAGCTTCTTTGATCTACCGATGGATATATAATAATTTTGTTTTGATAAAACTCTTAAGACTGCATGCATCATTTATTTGATAAACAAATATTGTAGTTTGATGAGCCCATCATCTTCTTTCAGATAAATCAACTAATCTATGTTAATATGATGAATATAATGTATAACTATACGCACGTTTTGTCTCTAAGTGTCATCAATATTGCAAGCGACCTTTACCAAAATATCTTATATTCATGTCATATAATAATATCTCAGTTGGTAGTTGGAAATATGTGGTTTATATCAAGTTTTCTAGTCAATAGAGATTATTAAGTTATAAATACTTTAACATTTTAAGAATAGATCATGCATATAGAAATCAATAAGGAAGTAATACATGAATCAAAGATTGAAGCAATACGTGAATTAAAGATAATACTCATTCTCTTCTCTTGAATAAGAAAATATTAAAAACAAACCATGGACATGGATAAATAGGAGATAAGCATACATGAAATTTAGCTTACGAATTTCAGTTTATCCTATTATACTTACCTTTAAAATTTTATGAGATACTGAGACATAGAGCGGGTAAATTAGCTCATGAAAATATGACTATCCGTTTTGATTTTGTTCAATTCAACCTATCTAGAAGTTGGGCTGACATGTGCCAATTTGACTATGAGAAATCTTGTCAAAATATTTTTAAAGAATTGTTATATAAAATAATAATTTTAAGTAAAAAATATTAGATAATTAAAAAATAATAAGAAAACAAATGTAAAAAGTAAAATTTGGTAAGAGTTTGGCCAATAGGGCTATGACACATTGTTTAGCCCATTTTGACTTAGCCATTTCAACAACAATAACATACCCAGTGAAATCCCATAACGTGAGGTCTGGGGAGGGTAGAATGTACGCAGACCTTACCTCTACATTGGTAGGTAGAGCGGATGTTTTCGAGAGATCCTCGGCTCAGGACAAGCAAAATAAAAAACAGTCAGATCCGGTCAAAAAAATTAAAGCAGTAAGTAGTAAGAAAATGCTGATAGCAAACGCGAATACGCCATGATATCGAATCCTGAAAGAGAAGCAGTAACTAACGCAGATAAATGAGATAAACCAAGTACATTAAAGAACGCATAGCAGAAGAAATAAAACTAGAGAAGACTATAAAGCAATACTACACTTATTCGTATGATATGCTAAGCATGCCTACAATAATAACACCACAACTACCAATTTGTAAGTGTAAGTAGGACTAGGCTCGACTACATACTACCCTAATCTGTGTCCTCCACAACCCCCTATCTAAGGTCATGTCCTCAGTAAGTTGCGCCTGCTCCATATCCCGTCTAATCACCTCTCCCCAATATTTCTTCGGCACACCTCTACCTCTCCTGAACCCGTCCATAGTCAACCTCTCACACCTCCGCACTCGGGCATTTGTGTCTCTCCTCCGAACATGTCCAAACCATCTCAACCTCGCTTCCTACATCTTGACTTCTACTGAGTCCACTCCCACTCTGCCCCGGATATAATCATTTCTAATCATGTCCCTCTTCATATGCCCACACATCCATCTGAACACATTCATCTCTACCACTCTCATCCTTTGGGTGTGCGACGTCTTGACTGGCCAACACTCCGCCCCATACAACATAGTCGGTCTAACCACCACCCTATAAAACTTGCCTTTTAGTTTTGGTGACACTTTTTTATCACACAAGACTCCAGATGCAAGCCTCCATTTCATCCACCCTGCCCTAATACAATGTGTGACATCGTCATCAATTTCTCTATTCCCTTGGATGATAGACCCGAGGTATTTGAAGTTTCATTTCTTTGGAATGACCTGAGCCTCAAGCCTCACCTCCACGCATGTCTCACGGTCGCTCATGTTGCTGAACTTGCACTCTAAGTATTCTGTCTTGGTCCTACTCAGCCTAAACTCTTTAGATTCCAGAGTCTGTCTCCAAACCTCCAGCTTAGCATTCACCCCGCTGCGAGTCTCATCAATAAGGACTATGTCGTCAGCGAATAACTTCTTATCCCATCTTTTTCCCTCTAGTTCCACGTATAGGCGTTCAAAAGCCGTCGTTTTCGCTACCGTGACCACCAACCTTGCCTCCTTCCGCGCCATCTTATATAGTTCCCTATTCGTCCACTTCATCCTTGCTTTTTACAATCTTTTCATACGCTACTTTCTTCGCATCCATCTTCTCTTGAACTTTACCATTCCACCACCAGTCCCCTCGACGCCCACCACGACTACCACGCGAGACCCCTAACACTTCTCTAGCCACCTCCCGAATGCAATTGACCATTTTGTCTCACATACTGATCGCGTCCCAACTACTACCCCATGCCCCATTGGCCGTCAACCTCTCCCCCGTCTCTTTGCACTAGCCATGGTCAAACTTTCCCATTTGATTCTCAACCTGTCATCCATACCCATTCTCTTCTTCTACATCTTGATATCCAAATCCATCAGCAAAAGCTTATATCGGGTTGTAAGACACTCATTTAGAATAACCTTGCAGTCTTTACAAAGACCGTTGTCAACCTTCCTAAGGAGCAAAAGTCTATCTGAGTCTTAGCCACCGAACTACGGAAAGTTACCAAGTGCTACTCCTTCTTCAAGAACTTCGAATTGGCTATCACCAACCCAAAAGCTCTAGCGAACTCCAAAAGTGAGACACCTCCCTCGTTCCTGTCCCCGATGCCAAAGCCTCCATGCACGTCGTCGTATCCCCCTGGAAGTGACCCGATATATCCATTGAAGTCCCCTCCCACAAATAACTTCTCAGTTGGTGGTACACCTGCCACCACCTCGTTCAAATCCTCCCAAAAACACCTCTTCTCCTCCCCGGCCAAGCCCGCATGCGGCGCGTAAGCACTAATAATGTTCATAGTGGACCCCCCAACTACCAACTTAATCGTCATCATCCTATCGTTGACCCTCCTAATCTCTAACACTTGGTCCTTAAGCTCGTTGTCCACCAAAATGCCTACCCCATTCCTATGCCCCGACCTACCAGAGAACCATAACTTATACTCGTCCACCTCCTTAGCCTTAGGTCCTACACATCTTGTCTCCTGGACACATGCTATATTGATCCTCCTCTTCTTAAGAATCTTAACTAGCTCTATGGACTTCCCTGTCAAAGTCTCAATGTTCCAATACCCTATTCTCAACCTAGCATTGCCCCGCTCCCCCCTAACCCTCGCCTCCGTCCCCAACCGAGAACATGACACTAATCTACCATCAGTCGTCAGAGTCATTAGGCGGATTAATGACCGGTCATGTACCACTCAACCTATTTTAACTCGATCAGTTTCAGTCAAATCTGCCCATTTGACACTCCTATGAAAACCTATTAAGATTAGTTAGTTCTAATGTGGCCGGTGTTGAAAAGCTTATGATAGTATATGATGCAGTGATTAGGCACAACGTGCGACATGATTATTGTTATTCCATCACATGAGCAGTGCTTTTGCTATGTGAGATCATCAAAATGATAGAATATGAATAAGTCAATATTTTTCATTACCACGTTTGAGTCCACATAATATTTTAACTATTTTTGAGTTACAATAATACCCTTTCCACGTTCAGACAGTATTATAGAAGGGGACCCAGAAATAATTCTACAGCTTATAAAATTATTATGACCCACTGGAAAATTGGGGAATTCTCCTAATTTTTTTATTTTTTTATTTTTTATATTCAGCTTTTCGACTTACGCCAGACTATTCCTGTAGATAGTAGTCTCGGTCCTTCAGCACTACTATCAGTAAATCGCGGAATATGTCTGAATGACCAGGGTTTGAGAACAGAGCAAATGATATCACCTACAAGACCCTACCCCAGAAGAGAGCAAATTGCTCCCATCAAGGTTCGAATCCACGCTGCACTTTTCTGCTTTATTATACGTGGATATATTGGAAGGCAAACACGGTAGAGATTAAAAAATTACAGAAACATGGAGCAAACACGGTAAAGATTAAAAAATTACAGAAACATGGGCATTCCATTAAAAGCAAGCTCTTGTTTTTTGCCCTTTAATTTTGTCTCCAAATTAGCCAAAATATAAATCATTGACAAAGAATAAAGCCTCAAGATTCTTCTCGAGTGCTTCTACCTCGTGACTTCGAATTTGACATGCTCTATAAGTACAGAAAAGATCAACATTTAAAATATTATTTTTAACAATAAGCAAATGTAAAAGAAACACAGAGAAGATAAAAGATTGGAAATGTTACAACTCATAAAAACAATTGCTTACAAATAGAAGCATATGCTGAATACGTATGTTTATATAGTAGTTTTCAAGATTTAATGTTAAAAAACTCTTCCATATTCTGCAATTACATGATAAGACTCCATTCAAACTTTTTATTAATTGTGACTTTTAAATATCTTTATTACAATAAAGAATAGAAATGAGCGGAGTAGTAAATTTTGAGACATTTAATTATTACATTAGAGAATAGAAATGAATGGAGGAGTAATAATTGTTATATTTAATTTGCATAATAAGAATATAGAGAAAATTGTTAAAAAATGAGAAAAAAAATAAATAGGATCATTGACCATAAAGATGTTCCACATAAGATTGTCTATTCGTAGCTTTATATTATATATTGACTCTCTTGCTTCAATGTAGCTCCGTCACATAATTTAATTTTTTAATTTGGTATAAGTAAGAGTGCATGCAAGTATTTACTCTCAATCCACTTTAAGGACATGACATTTTGTAGCCTGATCAGCGATATTAGTGAGTATGAGAAAGTGATGGAAAGTGAAGAGGAGGTAGGTGAAATGTCAACAGTGCATGTCTTCCTTTTGGCCTTTAATTCTGAGTAGAAACCTGAAGTATGCAAGTCTCATTGTGTAATTGCGATAATAATAACCTTTTAGTTTGATGATTAACATTGCACATATGATCTAATGTGCGATGTCAAAATCGTGAAATAGCACATGATAGGAACAATGAGATGTTAAAATCGTGAACTAGAACGATGCCGTCCAATATGAAAGAGAACACATTATATGCATACTGCATCTGGTCAAGTTAGTAATAATTGATGTTGTTTCGTTAAGCATATTGGAATTTTCGTCATTAAAGTTAGGACCTCTCGTTCGTTGAATGAATTAGCAATATGGTAAACTCCAAGGAGGGCCTTTTAGATTATCAAAAAAAGCATTGGGAAATGTTTAACTTTTCAGATTCCCTATGTAATCATCTCCCTATAATAAGCTGGAGAAGTGACACTGGCAAATGGCAACTAATAAAAGAAAACACAAAATTCAGTATCGACAGATGGCCTTGGACTCTGTGGACGAATTCTATTTCTCAGCATTGTTTGATGACGAACAATTGTTCCCAATTTCAGATGAAAAATATGCTGAAGAATTGCATTTGCAAGAGGCCTTAATGTCTGCAGCAACAATTTCAATATTCAATAAGTTCAAGAGTGTCAAGAGAGAACTCGGAGAATCTTCTGAAAACTTCTGCATGACTTGTACGGTCTATAAACCCGCAAATGAAATGTTCGTGACTAGCAATTGCTCACATTATTTCTGTGTAAAATGTATCAACAAATATGTTAGTAGCAAAATAATACAAGAAAATGTTAGCGTTATCAAGTGTCCGGATATTGCTTGTAAAACCATAATTAAACCCAAGTTATGGAGAGAAATTGTTCCTAAGGAAGTGTTCGATAGACGGGAAAATGTTCTGTCTGAATCTCGGATTTTGAGTAATTCGCAGAAATTGTACTGCCCGTTTAAGGACTGTTCAGCTATGTTGGTTGTTGATGGGAGTGACACAGTGATAGACTTCGAGTGTCCGAATTGTCGTCGATTTTTCTGTGTTCAATGCAATGTGTCGTGTCATGAGGGATTGGACTGCAAAGAGTTCCAGCGTTTAGGCAGAGATAAGAAAGGGAAAGAAGATGTGATGCTGATGGGAATTGCTAAGAACAAGAAATGGAGGAGATGTCCTAAGTGCAAGCTATTTGTTGAAAAGAGTGATGGCAGCTTGAAACTAACTTGCCGGTAATTTTCTCATTCATTATCTTCTTAAATACTTAATTAAAGAGGCAACGCAAGAGTTTAAAGCTTATGCCCTACAATACTCAAGCTCGGCCCATGATTAATTAGTGTAATGACAGTGTACTTATTAATTTGACTTACAATAGCAAGTATTTGTGATAAGTTGATAATTTGGAAATAGAGTAGTAACTTGTTATATATGAGAGTTGGGACGTCAGTCCTCAACGTTTTTTGTTTTTGCATAACAAATGGAAATGAGAAGAATTAACACTAGAGTGAAGTCCAATAGGATTTTACAAATGGTTTTGGGAAAGCTCTACTATATTTAGTGAATAATATTGCATTTATTTTACTTCTTGGTTTTGGTTTTATATGTTTAAATTGCAGGTGTGGGCATGATTTTTGCTATGGCTGTGCATTGGACCATGCCTCTCGACATGTTTGTCCACAAACTTAAAAAAGTAGAGTCGATTATCAACACTTCAAATATTGCAATGAATTCAGAATATTATAATTCTTTTTAGAGTTTATTTGCTTCTCAAAAGTTGTCCTTTGGTCTCTTAATTAAGTTTACTATCCTAGAAATTTTTGCAAAAGTTTCATTTGGTTATACGTCTTCATGCCTTTGTATTCTCTTATTTTTCTCTGTTTATATCTTTATAGGGAGCAAGATTAGTATTCTTTTTTTTCTTCAGAAAATTAATCACGATTAAGCACGACAAAGAAAGTACTAACTAAACATATCCCTTTCGTCAACGGATATTTTAAAAAGCAATAATTAACTCAATTAGAAAAGATGAATAAAAAAGACAATGCGACATGTTTTGCTAACAGATAACTATTATTTTATTCCTCATAAAGAAAAAAAACTGTAATTTCAATAATGTTACTATACAATGAAAAAACACAATTTTATTCATGTAGAGACCATCATAGTTTAACTACTTCACATGTGATTCAAAACTAATGCAGTTAGTTTCTCTATCCCAGTTGACAATATTTTGAAATATCATTAATATAACACGAAAAGTTGAAATTCTGATTCCGCTCGCCTCTGATTTTCAATTTTTTGAAACACTTCTAATATATGGTTACAAAATAGTTTCTATTGCAACGTATGAGATCAAAGAGAGTTGTGATCATTCACCTACACCAAACGTACAACATAATCATTTCTTGGCTTGAGATTATATCATTCCAGTTATTTATTGCACCTACAAAAAAGCATAAGATTGCACTTATAAAATTGCAATATTTTTTACCGCTCTTCGTATTGTCATGAAATATATTTCTTCATACACGTATAAAATAAAAAATTTAAAAATACAAATCAAAAACTTCTTCCGGTTGATAAGTAAAATAAACACATGATTTAATAGTATTCTTTACTTTTAAATTTCGTATATAATATTTAATAAATTTTACATATCTTTAATTAACAACCACTTGATTTAATAGTATTCTTTACTTTTAAATTTTGTGTTAAATTAAAATCAGACAAACATTTTAAAATAGATGGAGTAACAATATAAAATATTCACGCTTGGGTTATTCGGGTACATTTGTTTCTGTTATAGCCACAATTTCCACGTTTATACACTATTTGAAATTTAAGAAGGGGATGGGTGAAAGCATTTCTTTAACTTATTATAATAATATGGGATAAGACATTATTACCCCCTAAACTTTTTTAAAGTGTAATAAATGTAACCCTAAGTGCTGACGTGGCATAGAGAATCAAACATTTGAATGGCGGTGAAATACACGTGATGTCACGTGTAATTTCATATTTTTTAAAATCTATTTCATTTTCTTCCTTTTTATTTTGAAATTTAAGGAAAATATTATTTTGTATTTAGAAAAATGAAAAGTTCAATTATTTTTGTATGAACTTAAAAAATTATTAGAGGTGTTGAGCATATTCGAAGGTTGTTGAAGTTTTAAAGTTGAGATTCAAGTGCTAAATTCATTTGAAATCCTTAGTTGTTGATGCGATTCGAAATTGAAAAAAGAATTTTGAATCCACCATCGTTGAACCTTGAAAAAGCCTGAAGAACAAAAAAGTGGGTTTGTTGAAATTTTTGGTTGTTGGCCAAATTGATTACTGTGGGATGGTGATGATGTTGTTGTGATAGTTGAAATTTGAGCTTGATTGGTGCGGATTTAGCTGAGTTTTTGTTGAATTTTGATACAAAAAATTAGATTTGGAGCTCTTGAAAATGGGTGATAAAATGGGGATGAAGAGCTTTTGAAAATCAGCTTTGGAACTGACACGTGGCCATTTCGTATAGGTTAGAGCCTTTTTTTTAAGTTCTCACGTGCTTGAAGAAGTTGTTCTCACGCAGTGCTCCACGTCAGCAATAAAGGTGCCAAAAATTATGGAAAAAAATTAAGGGGGTAATAGGACCCCACAAAGGTAAGATGTGTTGTAGAAACTTCGGATATAGTTGAGGGGGTATAGTGTCTTATCCCTAATAATATCCCTTTTTCACCTTTTCTTCAACTTATGACCCACCGGAAAAAGTTAAAGTAAGAAGTATCCTTGAATTTAGTAGGCATTTGGCTATAGAAAGTAAATATTTTTTACTTTTTTTAGAATTATTGAAGTGGGAGTTGAAGACGAAGTTGTGTTTGATTATTGATGTGAATTGAGATTGAGATTAAACCATAGAACTTGTATTGATGAATCAAGGAGATAAAAGTAGAGATAGAATTTATGTATCTTGTATTCAAAGAACTGAATGTATCATTTACATAAGTGGTATATTTAAACTCAATGGCTAATACCTATACTAACAAACTAACTAACATTTAAACTAACCACATAATGAAAAGACTATTTTGCTCTTTACATACATATATTTAATATCTCAACACTCCTCCTCAAACTAGAGTTTGAAAAATATTCAGAACTCCCAGTTTGGATATCAAATACTCATGTTGTACTCTAGCCAATCCTTTAATCAAGACATCTGCTGGCTGATATTTTGTAGGTACATACTTGATTGAAATGAGTCCTTGTTGAAGTTTCTCTCTCACAAAGTGACAATATATTTCTATATGTTTAGTTTTTTCATGATAGACATGATTTGATGCAATTTGCATTGTAGCTTTACTGTCACTGTACACCTCATTAGGTAAAGTAATCTCTGAATCTACTTCTTTGAGTAATACATGAAGCCAAATCAATTCAGTTACAGTTGTTGCTAAACTCATGTACTCTGCTTATGTAGAGCTTCTTGAAACAATGAATTATTTCTTTGATTTTCAAGAAATTAGTGTATCACCAAACTTCACTAAGAAACCAGTTACATACTTCCTTATTAATGGGCATACTGCCCAGTCAGAGTCATACCATGCATTAATAGAACTATTCTGATTACTTGAAAATAATATACTTTGTCTAGGTTGTTGTTTAATATACCTTACTATCCTTTTAGCAGCATTCATATGAGACTGTTTTAAATTTTGAAGAAACTGGCTCAATGTTTGAACCCCAAAAAATATATATGATCTATTCATAAATATAGAAGTTTTCCTATTAATCTTTGATAGGAATTTTGATTTGTAGGTGAATCTTTTCCTTGACTTGTGTCATTAGTAGTGCTTCTGATGTAATCATCGTACTGAATTGAGGTCAACTTGACATTTGGATCAATAGGGGTAGCAGTAGGCCTAGCAGCAGACATTTCAGTTTCAGAAATTAACTCTATGGTGTATTTTCTTTTATTTGCACTCTGTCATAAGCAATTAGTGACACTTGATTATTGTGTTTACTTGACTCATTGATCAGCAGATATAGCCCACTATCCTTCTTACCAATCTCTCTCACCCTCCCACTGAAGAGATCCTGAAATATACAAAAATTAGAAAAGAAACTTGTTGAGCATTTAAGTTCATTTGTGATTTTGGAGACTGATAACAAATTATACTTGAATTTAGAAACTAGAAACACATTAGTTACTGTATTTCTACTTGAAATTGAACTAGAATCAATGTGAGTGACCTGTGTAATATCACCATTTGATAAGTGCACCTTTTTTGGAATAGTATTCTCTACAATACTAGTTTTATCTAACAAATTTATGTCATACACCATGTGATTAGTAGTCTCAGTGTCTATAATCCATTCTTGTGTTTGATTAGAAGCTAACATGACCTAATTACTATCAGTTATATTAGCTACCTCAATAGATTCAGTAGCCATCAAAGCATGAGTCATACCTGATGCACTGGTCATACTAACGTATGCATTTGCATTTGACTTGTTCAACATCTGCTTAATTTGCTCATACTGATCAGGTGTGAATCCACATCCAAGATGAATGATTGGTCCTGGTTAATTGTAAGATTCTGCGTGTTGATTGACACTTACTCTCTGACTCTTGTTTCCCATAGAGTACATATCACCACCAACACTTGAAGCTGCATTTTGGCCATAATTGTAATTACCATAGTTCTGAGAGTATGCACTAGATTGACTAACACCAATATTCTGAGGTTCTGAATTGTTCAATGATATAGTGTATGCAACACTTCCACTATTACTACTCTCAGCAGCTTTCCTATTTGGTTTGTAAATCAACAGGGTAATCATTTAATTTTCAGCAATCATCCCTAACATGATTCCTTAGCTTACAAAAATCACAGTACAAGTTGTTACTGTTATTGTTAAATTTCTTCTTGAACTTAGGGTGATTGTTATTTCCTTTAGTGTATATTGCCATAGATTCAAAAGTATTTAAGTTGTTGTTCATAGTAACTGCATTTACCCCAGGCATTCCTGACATACTAATTACTCTTTTTTGACTTTCATCTCCTACTATCATTGCATATGCCTGATTCATAGTAGGCAGTGGATTCATCAATAAAATGTGATTTCTAGCCTGTTGATACTCATTCAAATCCATAAGAAACTGATACAATTTTTGTCTTTCTCAAGTATTGAACATAATCTTTAGATTTGGGACAGTCACAATCTGGTGCTGGTACTAAATTCTCAAATTCATTCCACAATTTTTTAAGTCTTGAATAGTATATTGAGACAGATGAAGAACCTTGATATATTGTGGCAATCTCTTTGTGCAAATTAAATATTCTTAATCCATCTATTCTATTAAAGCTATTTTGTAAATCTGACCAAATAGCTTGAGCACTAGAACCAAATACCACACCTCCTAACAAGTTCTTTGAAACAACATTCATAATCCAAGAGAGCACTATTGCGTTTATTCTCTCCCATTGATCTCATAAATCTTCAGAGTAATTTTCTTTCTTACACGCACCATTTATAAATCATCATTTATTACGATCTAATCGAATCAATCTCATTGATCTATACCAAAGAGTATAGTTATCACTACCGGTCAATCGAAAATTGATTATCATAGAACTATTAACATCTGCAGGTCTTAAATATAGAGGATGATTATAATCAATACTAGAAATATATATATATAAGAATCTTGTGTCTGGTTACTTTGATTTTGATCAATATTTGTCGCATTTGTATGATTCAGTGTTTGATTAAGGCCTTGAGTTGCTTGTTCTTCACGGTGTTTTTAGAGGCGTTCTCGGGGCGAGCCCCATGGCGGGGCATACAAAAAATGCTCTGGAACGCAAATGAAAGGCATAGATCCATAGGGCATACGCTCTATAATTTGGGGTGTATGTGTCGGACGCAAAAGCGTAAGCTCCGGGCGTAAAAGCGTATGCCCCGGGTGTTAAATTCGATTTTTTTAAAATTAAAAATATTTTTGCTATAGATTATAATTTTTATTATTGGTGTAATGATATTTATACTTTATGTTATCATGTTAATCAAGAAAACAAAAGCGCTTTAAATTTGAATGCAGAGATGATTAATAACTACTCATTATAAAAGGCTTAAAGATAAGAACATACAAAATGGAAAAGTTACATCTAATTAAAATGACAATGAAATGAAATAAAGTTCCGTTCTTGTTTGCTTGAAACCAGGCCTAGCATTCTATATATCAAGCTTCAAGCCCATAGTAGTGATGATGTTTGTCCTTAAATAATTGCATTCAAAACTCTAGGGGGGACCTGCCTTTACTCTTTTTCCTCTTTATTTCCTTGCGTTTTAAAGAACAATTTAATTGATGTCACGTTCCACGAATTAAAATATGATGTTTCGAACTATTTTTTATTCCTTTTATATTTAAAGCATAGTTCATTTGGATCTTACTGTATTTAAAGACTTATTTCACTTTCTCGCAAAACCAGGGAAAAGATCAACAAGTTTCACTTGGTCCAACTATGTCCTTCTGCCATCGGGTCCATAAGACCATAACAACTCAATCTTAATATTATTCTCTTGAATTTAAACGGAAAGAAAATTACTTTTGTATTTAAAAAAAGAGTGATTGTGTAATGATCAGATAGTGGGATCACGGACCAACACTAATCTCCTCTTTACGCTGCCCTTCGCAAAAGAATACAAAATTGCCAAATATAAACCCAAAAGCGCGTTTAACAAGAAAGGTTTTCACATTTTTCTAATTTTTCTACGTTCGATATTCGTATTGAGGTCTAACTAAATTCGAATATGTGCCGAGAAATTTCATATTGAGATAAAATATTCTCTAACAAAGATACATCATAACCCTGGTTGATGGTATAAACAAATTTTGCTATCACTTTCCAGGTTCTTCCCACTTCATTCCTCTGCTGAAATAAACTATAGCAAATGCATGACAATATGACATTTTAAAATTCTATTTTGGACAATTAAAAATTTCCTTACAACTCAGAAAAAAATTAAATCTTTTGGAAATTTGTACTAATTAATAAGTCTGCAAACATTGACACAACGACAATAAATTATGTCTCAAAGCCATTCAAATTATCAACGATATGGCTCTATTTTAAGCTCATACAGGGCCTAACGTATTTACTAACAGTACTAAAATTATTTTCAACTAATTAGTTTTTGTCAATATAATTTTCTTTCTTCTATTATATTTTTTCCGCTATATTTACATAAGTTTTTAAAGATTTTTTTTTAAAAGACTTCTTTCCATATGATATTGATCCACTTCGTCTTTTTCTTTTTACATATTTATTCATCATGATTGCACATCTATCTATTGACACTTTTAGAGGTCGGCTTAAGATAAATCACAAATTAATTTTCTTATTTTATCATGTGATACTTACAACTTGTGTCATAAGAATTGAGATAGTAAAGAATGGATCTTGGGCTGACCCAGGTTGAGTCAGGCCCAAGATTCATTCTTTACATGCTATTAGAGTACATTTTACTTCTTTGTTTATCAACGTTGGGCCCCCAAATTATATTGTCCACATTCCAGTTAACGAGGTCTGAGCGTACAGGAGTGTTAAAAGTAACACATCAGAAATAAAATAGAAATATGAACTTTTTATATGAACTTGAAAAATTCTCACCTTCTAAAATAATTTTTGGGGTTGAGTTAGACCAAGATTTATTGTGAGAGACATCTATAAATTTCGAACCTAGAATAGTGCTTGGTTTGGACTGGCTTCTCTCATTCTTTTGAAGGGTGGGGGACACTTGTTGTCTTTTTGAAGTTAAAGTAAAAAACAAAGGATAATAGTGACATGGGTTCCACAAAATTCAAGACTTTTTCCTTATCAGAAGAAAAACAATAATTTAAGTTTAGTGCTAGTATCAACAGAAGAGAAAATGAAAGGCTGTTAAATTCCTAGCAAGACAGCAAGCCCCCACCATTGCAAATCTCGAGAATTGACACAGAAAATATAATACAGTAGGTCTTACATATGTTTAATTTTCCTCCTGCCAAATGTATAAGTAAGCTTTTGACATGAAATTGATGATATTTGAAAAAACGCTGAATTTGAGTTTAAAAAAAAATTAAGTTAAATTATATTTGAAGATGCATTTCATTCGCAAAATATTTAAATTTTAGGGGAATTTTTTTTACATGAAAAAGTGTTGAAAAAACTTACTCCTCCGTCCCATTTTATACAAAAGTTTTTAATTTTTGCATAAATTTTAAAAAAATAAAGTAAATTTATGTGATTATAAATTATTTTATTAAAGATATAAAAAATAAATTTAAAATTAAATTATTATTAAATATAAAAAAATATCATTCTATTTTTAAATGAATTAAAAAAAAGTCATATAAATTGAGTCGAAACACTAATTTAAATCGGAGTAAAATTTTTTTTTTTCTTTACAAAAAGTTAGTTGTGGGAAAAAAAAATTGGGCCCAAAGATTTTCACTAACATGACTTCACTTAGGTCCAAGTACCTCTCTCACTTTCACTCTTCTTCTTAATGAAACATCTCCATTGCCGCCAATTTTCTACTCACTTAACAGGCCTTTCATGGCGGTTTCTTTTCCTTACTTTTCCCTTTTCCTTGTAATACTAACTAATTCAGTTTCCTCAACTACGAATAACCCAAGAACTTTTATAGTCCACGTCCAACACGATGCTAAACCTTCTATTTTTCCGACCCATGAGCACTGGTACGAATCTTCTCTCAGATCTCTAGAAACTAGTGAGGGTGCTGAAAATCGAATTATTCATACTTACAGTAATGTTTTTCATGGGTTTTCTGCTAAATTATCCACTTTGGATGCTCAAAAACTTGAGGCTTCACCTGGGATTTTGGCTATTATTCCTGAACAAGTTAGACACATTCAAACAACGAGATCCCCTGAATTTCTTGGATTAACTAGTACAGGTAATGCTGGGTTGCTTAAGGAATCGGATTACGGGTCGGACCTTGTTATTGGAGTAATTGATACTGGGATCTGGCCTGAAAGAAAAAGCTTTAATGATCGTGATCTTAAGCCTGTTCCGGCCAAGTGGAAAGGCCAATGTATGGCTGGTAAAGACTTTCCGGCGAGTTCATGCAACCGGAAATTGATTGGAGCCAGATATTTTTCTAGTGGATATGAAGCTACAAATGGGAAAATGAATGAAACTAATGAGTTTCGATCTCCTAGAGACTCCGATGGACATGGGACCCACACAGCTTCAATTGCCGCAGGTACAGTGGCGAAGCCATAGCCCAGCAAGGTGTTACCGTGTTGAAACATCAATTACTATTATGTATTGCAAATATATATTACATACTGAATGCATCCTTAACATACATAGTGTCTAGTAAGTTTTCCAATTTCAAGCCAAGTTAAATACCACAATATTTAAAAAGACCCACACATATTTAATTTAAGATCACAAAATTCAAAAGTCTATTTGTTGCTTAAACTCCATGTCAAGTCAAACTAAGACAACGGAGGGAGTAGTATATATTTTTTAAAAATTGGAAGACCCTTGATAAAATTTCTGCCTCTGCCACTAGGCAGGCAGGCAGTGGCGGAGCCACATGCATCCAAGCGTCGACACCCCTTTCCTGGAAAATTTTACATAGATAATATGATGAATCCTCTTAAATAGGGGGTTGTGGACACCCCAGGTGCAGGACATGACCTTAGATAGGGATTGTGGAGGACACGAATTAGGGTAGAAGGGTAATAGTTAGTCGAGCGTAGCCCTACTTACGCTTACAAACAGGTAGTTGTAGTGTTATTATTGTAGCCCACTTAGACTGTCATACTAGTAGGCGCAATAGTACTTTATAATAGCGTTTGATTTCTATTGTTATGTGTTCACTTTATTTATCTTATGTACATGCATTAGTTACTGCTTCTTTTTCAGAATGCGCTAGCATGACTTATTTTCTTGCTTTGCTTGTGCTTATGTTTTGTCTTGAGCCGAGGGTCTCTCGGAAATAGCCGCTCTACCTATCAAGGTAGAGGTAAGTTCTGCGTACACTCTACCCTCCCCGTCCCACAATCCACAATCCACAATCCACTGGGTATGTTGTTGTTGTGTTGTTGTATAATTTGATACCATTAGTAAAAATTCTAGTTCCGCCATTGCAGGTAGGTACGTATTTCCGGCGTCTACTCTCGGTTATGCTCGTGGTGTTGCTGCTGGTATGGCTCCAAAGGCTCGTTTAGCTGCTTATAAAGTATGCTGGGCTTCAGGTTGCTACGACGCCGATATCCTCGCCGCATTTGACGCTGCGGTTGCTGACGGTGTTGATGTCATCTCGCTTAGTGTTGGCGGAGTTGTTGTTCCTTATAACCTTGATGCAATTGCTATTGCCGCATTTGGTGCAACCGATGCCGGAATATTCGTCTCTGCTTCCGCTGGAAATGGCGGGCCTGGAGGACTAACAGTAACCAATGTAGCACCTTGGGTTACCAATGTTGGTGCGGGGACAATGGACCGTGATTTTCCGGCCGACGTTAAGCTTGGAAATGGGAAAATAATCCCCGGAGTGAGCATTTATGGTGGCCCGGCGTTAGCTCCCCACCGACTTTACCCGCTAATTTACGCCGGAAGTGAAGGTAGTGTAAATAATTCATAGTTGAAGGAAACTAAAATTAGTTATGATTTGATACAATTTATATAGGAATGTTTTCACTTTATAGTTAAAGTAAGTTTCATACTATTATAATTAGGACAGATGCTAGCTATTTTTATAAACAGCAAGAGTGGAGATTGTAGAGAAGCATTTAAAGATTTATGAAATTCTAAATAAATATTTTTCTTTCAGGTAGTGATGGATATTCGTCTTCACTGTGTTTAGAAGGCTCATTAAACCCAAATTATGTAAATGGCAAAATCGTATTGTGTGATAGAGGCGTAAATTCGAGAGCTGCAAAAGGCGAAGTGGTGAAGAAAGCAGGGGGAATAGGGATGATAATAGCCAACGGAGTTTTCGATGGGGAAGGGCTAGTGACTGATTGCCACGTGTTACCGGCAACGGCAGTTGGAGCTTCCACCGGCGACGAAATAAGGAAGTACATATCAGCAGCATCAAAGTCTAGGTGGCCACCAACGGCGACCATTTTGTTCAGAGGTACTCGTCTAAATGTCCGGCCAGCACCAGTAGTGGCATCATTTTCAGCCCGTGGCCCGAACCCGGAGACGCCTGAAATCATGAAGCCCGACGTGATTGCACCTGGAGTGAACATCCTTGCAGCTTGGCCTGACAATGTCGGGCCCAGCGGGCTTCAGTCCGATAAGCGTCGGACGGAGTTCAACATTTTATCAGGAACCTCCATGGCTTGCCCACATGTATCTGGGCTAGGTGCATTGTTGAAAGCAGCCCATCCGGGATGGAGCCCAGCAGCTATAAGATCAGCATTGATGACAACGGCATATATAGTCGATAATCGGGGACAAATCATGATGGATGAATCTACTGGAAATTCGTCGACTGTGATGGATTTTGGGGCAGGACATGTGCACCCTCAAAAGGCAATGGACCCTGGTTTGATTTATGACTTAACTTCCTACGACTACGTCGATTTTCTCTGCAATTCCAATTACACAACGAAAAACATTCAAGTCGTTACGAGGAAGTATTCAGATTGCAGCGGGGCGAAAAGAGCAGGGCATGTTGGGAATTTGAATTACCCTTCGCTTTCAGCCGTGTTCCAACAATATGGGAAGCACAAGTTGTCCACGCATTTCATTAGGTCGGTGACAAACGTTGGAGATCCTGATTCCGTGTATAATGTGATCGTGAAACCACCGAGGGGTATGGTGGTGATAGTGGAGCCGGAGAAGCTGGTGTTTAGAAGAGTGGGACAGAAGCTTAATTTTCTGGTGAGAGTAAAAGCAGAGGCAATAAAGCTATCACCAGGAAGTTCTATAGTGAAAAGTGGTTCAATAGTTTGGTCAGATGGGAAGCATGAAGTGCGGAGTCCAATAGTTGTAACAATGCAGGAGCCTCTTTGATGAAAAAACACTTGGGAATTAAGTGTTTTCGCCAGGATTATTATCTGGATAACTTGTGAAAACAATATATGTATAAGAGGAGGAGAGTGCTCTCTACTCTCCCATGTTAAGTTCTTGCTCATAAGCAACTACAATGTTTAATATAGTATGTTGACAAGGAGGTTTGAAAAGGTGAAGAAGAGTTGGGAGTTGGTTTGCCTTATGCCATGAAGTTGGCTGAGATGGCCTAGAGTTTTTGATGAAGCATATCATATCTTATGTTTGGTTTCTTTGTAGCAATATGTTGGTAACATTGAAAAATGCTTTGTAAAAATGTTGGATGTTGTATTATGTTGAGTTGAATGTGAACATATAACCTTGGAAGTTCCAATATAAAATTGGGGGCTCCGTTGTTCGTGCTTCATTCCTACTGCTTGTTTTCAGTCAGTGTAATTGAAATAGGAAAGGAAATACTACCATTTAGCAATGTGGTGAAATGGTAAAGATTCTTGCATTAATTATGGTTTCGGATTCAAGCCTTGAAATGAGGAATTCTCATTTTGCTAGAGGGGGGAGGGCACAAAAGAGAGAGATAGCTTGCCCGACTACATAAGTACTAAGGTTCATCCGTGCACACAATTATTTTATTTTTCCGCGAGACATTTTTGTTGATGGCCCTTGTATTATAGCAAGAGCAACGTCAATTGCCGCTCTTAACGAAATAGTAGTTAGGACAGTGGTTTCGAACAAGGGCGGGGCAGCGTTAAACCTCCGGGTTCTGCAGAACCTTATATTTCTATTTGAAAAGGCTCTTAACGAAATAGTAGTTAGGACAGTGGTTTCGAACAAGGGCGGGACAGCCTTAAAGCTACGGGTTCGGCAAAACCTTGTATTTCTATTTGAAAAATTATTTAATATATATAAATAATATATTCTGAATGCAATAAACAAAAATGATTGTGATTTGGAACCCATAAAATAAAAGTTCTCACTCCGCTTCCGATTTCGAATGTCAATGATTAAAAGAATAGGAAGGAAAAAAGAGGATGGGGGTGGTTCATTTTGACTGATCTTTTAGGGTGCATGGAATAGATTGGGAGTGAAAAAGCATATCCAAGAGATTTTGGCCAATGCGAAGTTGGGTTAGGTGATGTGTGGGTGCTTTTGCACGGTTGCAAAGAAATAAATTTTAAATAAAAGGTACAATAAGATCAGCTTTTAGAAGGAAACAAAGATATTGGTATGGGAAAAATGGGACAATGCTTAGGACAAAAAAGATAATCATGTGCTACTTTGGCAAAACTTGCGTTGTGCAAACCAACTATGCCCAAAAGCGACAAAACCATAGTCATTAGGGTGGTTTCTTTGATGCTCTTCCATTAATAACCTGTTAATTAATCCAACCATAATAGCACCTTTCCAACTAATTACTCCCTGTCAATTTCCTTTATACACGCCCCTTAAAAAATTATAAATAAGAAGGGTTATTTTACTACATTTTTCTTATTTCTCTTCAATTAATTGCACTTTAATAAATATTGGTTACTTTAAAAAATAATTAATGTTAAGGGAAAAGTAGGAAGAAATTAATTACTTCTATCTTTTTTTTAGAAAGTGGCCAAGTAATTTGGGACGGATATTTTTGTTAAGACTCCCACATTGGAAATGGAATAGAAACATGGACTCGGACTTGGACAATTCTCACCCTACAAACTAGCTTTTGGGGTTGAGTTAAGCTCAAGATCCATTCTTTATATGGTATCACACCCATACCCATTTCAATTCTTTGCACCGATGTTGAGCCCCCAAATTATATTGTCCACGCTCCGATTAACGAGGTCTGGGCGTGCGGGGAAGTGTTAAGAGTCCACATCGGAAATGGAATGGAAACATAGACTCCTTATATGGACTTGGACAATCCTCACCCTACAAGCTAGCTTTTGGGGTTGAGTGTTGAGTTAGGCCCAAGATCCATTCTTTATAAATTTTAATAATGTGGCCAAGTAATATGGGACGGAGGAAGTAGATGTTTCTTTTGGGACCAATACCACCCACCATTCATAATTCATAATCATCTGTTTCTGTGCGTTAGTGTTCATAGTGTTTTAGGCAATATAATTACCTTGTTTGTTACAAAGTTGGATGGGAAATTATTCATTGCTCTAAAAAAATTCGCAAATCTTTATATGCCTACAAGTCAGAAAGGAGAAACTTTAAAATGAAGGAAATAATTAATGGTGGAGTGGTTTTGAGATTTTAGGCAATAATACCATATTCAATAGGTTGTGTTGCAAGTTGTTATTGTTAAGTAGTTGCTGATGTAGTAACACAGTTCAGAAACTAATTACATAGAATTCAAGATGAGAATTGACCTGCAATAAAACAGAACAAACAGAGTAGTTGTATTGATCTATGTTACTCATACAATTAAAAAATGCCAAGGTATTGGATCCTACCAAAATAGTGCATTGTTGAAGGATCCAACACAAATACGGTAATATATTTTAAGAGTCCGAGCAAGATAGATATTGATCAATATGGTAAATGGTCACGATGAGCCTATTTGTATCCAATGAAACTTCATGATGGCTGCCAATATAAGACACTCAAGTACCTAAATCTTTTCGTCCGCGTAAGAAGAACTTGTTTTCAAGTAGACACAATCCCCACTTTAGCCAAGAAATGTGAAAGGCCATAGCAAGTGAACTAGCGTGGGCCGATAAAAAATGTCATGCCTCATTTTGTACTTGTGGGCCCACAGGTACTAAACGTTCATCACATAGGAAGCATAAGTAAATCCATTATGGGCCAAGCCCAGAGAAGATCTGTCCATAGGGCTTAAATTTGAACGTAACTAGTTAATTTTCCAAAACTACGAACACTCCATGGTAATTCGGAAATTATTTTCGTTATTTGTCCCTTTTTGTCTCAAATATTTAGTAAATGATCATTTTTTATTTCTCTTTCAACTAATAAACCTTTTAGATCATGGTCTAAAGATTTTTTTGGCAAACTGAAAATCTTATTAAAAAACGCTACAATCTAAAATTTTAGTATGAGTTATTACAAAAATTAGATAATAGCCTAATTTTTTGTCTGTAAGATTGAGAAATATATGTGCAAAACATGAATTACATATTTAACGTTGTCCAAAAAAATAGGGATAAAATTTAAATAAAAATTTAAAAAGGGAACATTTTGCGGAACCCAGTCCGGTAATTAAGACATGCAATTTGACGAATTTCCTAACATTTCCTAAATGTGCAAATTTTGTGGGACTCGATCTTTTACATTTCCGTATTATTGACTGACCTACCAAACACACATTTTTTTATCTTTCAGAAAGGTAAATCCTTTATGACATGTCAAAACTTCAAACTTATCATGTTCATGTGGACAAACAAATTATTATTGCAGCAGTAAGTGGTCCATGAAATGTATAAAAGAACTGTGAGTTTCCCAGATATTTTAATAGGTAAAGATCTCCATTTATTTCTTGCTAGCATTGTTTTTATGAAATCGAAATATTATATGTTGCTACTAGGGCAACAAGTAGTACAACTTGATGTTTTTTTTCCTTGGAAGGGCCCAAAGGAACAAAGAATATAATGTGAAAGATACACCACGAAATAAGTGACAATCGCTTTGGATAATATATTGTATCTACACTGTATTAGATTCGTGCTATGTAGGATCCAACGGTAACATTGTATTAATCTATCTTGACAATCTTTCTCATTAATACAAATATATATAGTGTGTATAAGATGAATCCTAATTAAATGAGAATCTCTTTTACATAAATACACACAAATATTAATTACAGAATATACGGTAATATATTCGCTATCACACCCCCTCAATCGGAGAGGGAGGAGACCAGCTGCCGAGGAAGCCCCTTAGTGAAAATATATACATACTGATACGAA
Organism: Anisodus acutangulus; assembly: GCA_029783415.1. NCBI lineage: Eukaryota > Viridiplantae > Streptophyta > Magnoliopsida > Solanales > Solanaceae > Anisodus > Anisodus acutangulus. The sequence goes on along the minus strand of CM056506.1, from coordinate 877,913 downwards.
GAAGGCACATGCAACACTTTAACATGACCTATATCAACCTTCTCATGAACAAAACGTATGTCCATCTCAATATGCTTGGTTCTCTGATGCTGAACCGGGTTATGAGATAAGTAAACCGCAGATATGTTAACACAGTAAACCATAGACGCCTTAAGTAAGGGACAATGAAGCTCCAAGAGGAGGTTTCGGAGCCCGCAAATCTCAGAAATAACATTTGCGACGCCTCTATATTCTGCTTTTGCACTCGATCGGGAGAGTGTGACTTGCCGTTTAGCAGATCACGAGATGAGATTATCTCGTAAGAACACACAGTAGCCGGACGTGGAACGATGTGTGTTCGGATAGCTTGCCTAATCGGCGTCTGAATATGATACCATCCTGGTCGATGTAGAGGGATAAATATGTAATCCATAATCAAGAGTGCCCTTAACGTATCGAATGATACGTTCAAGAGCTGTAAAATGAGGCTCTCTGAGGGCATGCATAAATAAACACACATGATGAATATCATATGTAATGTCAGGCCTAGTGGATGTAAGATACTGGAGTGCACTTGCGAGGCTCCTGTATAGAGTGGGATCGGACACTCGATCATCATCAATCGCACTGAGTTTCGACTTCGAGTCGACTGGAGTAGGCATGATCTTGTAGTTTGCCATTTTAGCCTTATACACAATTTCTTATGCATCCTTACACTGACACAAAAACATAGTATCTGCAGATATAGTCACAGAAATCCCCAAGAAGTAACTCAACTTTCCCAAGTCAGTAGCAAATTCATATTTGAGCAGAGCAATGATCCCATTTTTCAACACATCAAAAGAGGCAGTCAGAACAATATCATCCACATACAATAACAAGTATGCAATGTTACCACCTCGATGAAAAATAAAAAGGGAATGATCATATTTGCTGCATATGAACCCAATCTGTATAATGTAAGTAGCAAAACGCTTTTACCACACCCTGGGGGCCTGTTTCTAACCATATAGTGACTTACGAAGACGGAAGACATAGTGTGGAGCCTCTGGATGTACAAAACCTGGTGGCTAGTTCATGTAAACATTCTCTTTCAAATCCCCATGTAAGACCATATTCTTCACATCAAATTGATGAATCAGTCAGTTCTTACCCATATCTATGCTCATAACCATGCGAATGGTAGCCGGTTTAACCACCGGACTGAATGTCTCACCACAGTCAATATCCTTATGTTGCCCAGTGTCATTAGCCACAAGTCTCGTCTTATGGCGCTCAAGGTCACCATTGTCTCTGAATTTGTGACGAAAGAGCTACATACACCGAATCACATTAACCTCATCCCGCTTTGGCACCAAATCCCAAGTGTGCTGTTTTGTTAAAGCATTAAATTTCTAAAACAATTTCGCACGCATAGTTTTACAATTCAATCAAGTTCATCAATGGTGATCGAAAAAATGTGATTAACAATGGTGTTACTCTCAATTCAACTCAGAATGCATCGCAAGGTGTTGGATCAAGTCAAGATACAAGGATTGACTTTAATCATCCATTATTCATGTCATCGGCTAATCAAAATGATAATACAAATCATATAGTTTCAAATAACAGGTATCGAGTATTTTTCAATTTGGTATAAATCGATGAGAATTGCTCTATTAGGAAGAAATAAAATGAGCTTGATTGATGGAACATGCACTAAGGATAAGTTTTTTTAGTCTATGGGTAATCACTGGGAGAGAGTAAATGCAATTGTGCTTTTTTGGATCATGAACTATGCGGTAAAAGGATTGTTATGAGGAATTATGTATGCATCAAGTGCACAAGTTGTGTGGGAGGATCTTCATGAAAGGTTTAACAAGATAGATGGCTCAAGAACCTTTAATGTTCACAAAGAAATAGCTACTCTTAAACAAGGTACCTCCTCAATATCTGTATATTTCTCTAAACTTAAAGATTTATGAGAAGAGTTTGAGGCATTGATTCCAACTCCTAGTTGTAATTGCGAGAAATCAAAAAAATTGTAATGCATCTTCAAAAACTGAAGTTGTTTCAGTTCTTGATGAAGCTGAATGAATCATATAATCAGGTAAGAAGTCAAATATTGTTAATGTGACCTATGCCTACTATAAATCAAGCCCATGCTATGATATTAAGTGATGAGGAAAAAAAGTCAATTGTAGCTAATGCTGGTGTATTATGATCAAATCTTAATTTTGTTGGTAATATGGATATGGCCATGTATACCGGAAATAATAGAACATCTCAGAAATTCAAGAAAAACTATGATAGAAAACTGTGAAGTATGCAAGATGAGGAATCATGTTACTAAACATGGTTACAAAATAAATGGTTATGCTCAGTCTTCATATCAAAGAACATATTGACAACAACAGTAAGTTTGAGAATAATAATAGGTATAGACATTATAATCAAGTTGCGAACTCATCTGCACACAATGCAGTGTATGGTGGTAATGAGATGGTTTAAGCAACACAAGCTATAAACATAAATTCTATGCAAACACAAAATCAAAATCAGATGTCAAGGAAAGATTATCAAGTTGCTACCAATGGGTCAAATGTCAGTGTGGATTCTAATTATAATGAAGGAACACAGATGAGGCCATATGCTATTCCTCAGAACCAGTAGAAGGAAATTGTGGACATGCTGAAGAATAATACTAGTAATGCCAATAATGCTTTCTCAGTATCAGTAGGTACTAGTGATTCATTTTAGTTCTTACTACATGTTCAACTGTAGATAAAACCAGTACTGTATTATTAGCTTCTAAGAAAAGTTAAGAGTGGGCCATTGATACTGGTGCTACTAATTATAGGGTAGCTAATTAAAAGTTATTGGAGAAACAAATTGTATCTCAACCTAGCAATTCTAAGAAGGTATATTTTCCAAATAGAGGTGTAATAGAAGTAACTCATATTGGGTCCAGTGTGTTGTCTGATAGAAGTATTATTGAGAGTGTGTTTTTTATACCTCAATTTCAGTATAATCTTATGTCAGTATCTAAAATCACCAAAGAACTAAAATATTCTGTAAATTACTTCCCTGATTTCTGTTTATTTCAAAATTTCTTTATTGGGAAGGTGAAGGAGATTGATAAGGAAGAAAGTGATCTGTATATTCTGCTGAATCAAGTTTATAACAAAAATAGGAGGATTGTTTTGCCTACAAGGGAAGTTGATAAGAACACTAAGGTGTGCATCATCACATAAGAATATATTCAGCTTTGGCATATGAGGTTTGGGCATGTATCAACACTAACAACTCTTAATAAGATTTACCAACCAGTATTAATAATATAACTAATAAGCTCAATAAATGTACAGTCTGCCCTTGTGCAAAGCATACCAGAAGTTCCTTTCCTATCAATACTATTAAAACTATTTCTGCTTTTAAAATAGTACATATAGACATATGGGGTCCTTATAAGAATGTTAATTTTGATGGAAATAAATATTTCTTAACTGTAGTTGATGATTTTACCAAAATGACTTGGATATTTCTACTTAAATTGAAGTCTGATGTCTGTGTAGCCATTAAATAGTTTATTGTATATGTTGTGACTCAATTTGGAAAAATAGTTCAAACTATAAGGTCAAACAATGAAACTGAGTTTGTAAACTCAATATGTCACAATTTGTTTAAGTAAATAGACATAGTTCATCAAACAAGTTGTGTTTATACCTCTCAGCAGAATGGTGTAGCTGAGAGGAAGTGCAAGCATATTCTTGAGGTAATTAGAGCCATCAGATTTCAAGGGAAAATACGTATCAGGTTTTAGGATCTGTGTGTAGAAACAGTTGTATATCTGATAAATAGAATGCCTAGTATTGTTCTTAAGAACAAGTCTCCTTGTGAGAGACTTTACAACAAACAACCTTTTATTACACATTTAAGAGTCATTGGTTGTCTGTGTTATGCCAAAAAGCTACAAGAACATGACAAGATGAAATCTAGATTTAAAGCAATGTTGGTGGCAAAAGGATACAACCAAAGGGAAGATATTGACTATCAAGATACCTTTTCACTAGTAGTGAAGATGGTGACTGTCAGATCAGTCATCTCTGTGGCTGCTGCAAAATGATGGGTTGTATACTAGATGAACGTGTTTAATACATTCTTGCAAGGGGATCTCAATGAGGAAGTGTACATGAGTCTACCTCAAGGCTTTGCACATAAGCAAGGGAAGGCATGCACGTTGTTTAAGTCTCTATATGGACTCAAGCAAGCTTCTAGACAGTGGAACATCAAGTTGACTACTGCCTTATTATCTTCTGGTTTTACTTAGAGCCATTTGGACTATTCCTTGCTCACAAGAAATGACAAAGACATGATTGTGATAGTACTGATCTATGTGGATGATTTACTCATTACTGGGAATTATGTCAAGCTGATAGTTGAGACTAAAGCTACATTGCAACAGTATTTCAAGATTAAGGATTTGGGAAAGTTAATATATTTTTTGGGTTTTGAATTTTTCAGGAACAGAAGTGGCATTGTGATGCATCAGAGGAAGTATGCCCTTGAATTAGTAGCAGACTTGGGCCTCACAGGGGCAAAACCTGCAGGATCACCAATGGAGTTGAATGCAAAATTGACTTCCGTTGTGTTTGATCAACATGTAAATGATGCAACAACTGTTGAATGATCTGATGATGTGATCAATGATGCATTATTAGAAGATCCCACAGGTTATCTGAGGCTAATTAGAAGGCTTCTATATCTGACTAACACAAGGCCAGACATTGCCTTTGTAGTTCAGAGTTTAAGCCAATTCATGCAAGCACCAAAGGCATCACATCAGGTGGCAGCTGAGAGGGTAGTTAGATATGTTAAACAAGCATCAGGTTTAGGCATTTTAAGCCTGCAGGGGGCACCAACATGTTGACTGCATACTGTGACGCTAATTGGGCGTCATGTCCAAATACTAGGAGATCAGTTACAGGTTATCTTGTATTTTTTGGCTCCTCTCTTATCTCCTGGAAGTCCAAGAAACAGGTCACCATATCCAGAAGTTCTGTTGAAGCTAAATACAGAAGCTTGGCTTCAGTAGTAGCAGAAGTAGTGTGGATTTCTGGTTTATTTGCAGAATTGAATGTCTGTTTACAGCTTCCTATTTGGAGTTAGTTGTTTAGCTATTTCTACTTATCTCATATTTGTATAAATAAGTGTGTAATTCACATTGCATGTGTAAGAAATAAGAGAAAAGCTCTCACAAAACTCTTCTCTTTTTATTCGAATTGCATTGTTTTTTGGATTACCAATTGCATAATTCAGTGTGCAACTATTGAAATCTCTTGCATGCAATTGATGATTGGTTCAGATCGAGGAAGTTAACAGTGACCCTCTCAGACGCGATCAAAAGAATCTCTGATGACTGATACAAACAAACTTGACCCCAAAGAAAAAAATCCCTTGTCTTACGTGTGTAATAATTTGAAAGAATTGATTAATACGGCGATAACTAGCTATATTGTTTATAACTATAAGAATCAATAATGTCTGGCAATATTAGGCCTAGATGCATTGAACGATTTATAAATAATGGGTCCCATATTTAGCCAGACTTTATATACTGCCGAATATCAATTGTCTCCTTTCATATTTTTGTTCGATATAATTACCTTCCTTATTTTTAATTGGTTCCGACTCCTGCCTCAACTTGTATTGACATAATTAGTGGGATATCCCATTTCATGCACAGATCCAATGTTTTAATTTGTACCTCCTATTACCATATTATGATCGACTCTATCATATTTCAGATAATAAATATTTTTTTTAAAATCTTTTGAATATTATTCATGGGTAGAATGAAATATAATACTTTCTCCATTCAGTTTTACTTATCACATATTGACTTTACACGCTTATTAATGAGCTAAAAATAGAATAATTTTTTTATCATATTACCTCTAATTATTGCTAATTAACCAATGATTGAAATCAATTAAAGCTTACCAAAAAAATGTGCAGACAATTAATTAAATAATGGATTCCAACAATTCACATATTTTCCATTAAAAAAGTAGTGCTGGAAAACGGAATTGAAAATTTTGACTTATTAATTATTTAGGGTAAAATAGGAAAAAATGATAAACTATCACTTGATTTTCTAAAGTAGAGAAGTAAAATTGGACAATTATTTTTAGATAGTGGACAAGTAAAACTAGATAGTCCCCATTTTTCGGACCCTTCGTTTTATGAGTCTGGTAAGTGGAAGAGTTTGCACGGCCTTTTCAAAAAAAATCATGGGAACCCAAAACGTCACATCTTTCCATTGAGAAAGTTGGTTAGAACGAATGAAATCAAAGTTATGAAAAGAAACTTGTAGATGGTGTGGTTGCCTTATGTGAAAGATTTGACCTCCTATTTATGGTAAAATAATATAACGTTTGAAAGATGAAAATACTTGTATCATCATTATCACCGTTCACGACGTTCATGCAATTGGACAGTGCCACCGTTTTAGAAGCATTGAATGGATGTGACGCTTGAAACGACTTGCAGTTATTGCTCTTCAAATTTTCCCGCCAAAGTATGGGGAACTTGTAGGCCGGTAGTTCAAATCCACTTCCTGGTTTCCCAAGAGTCGCGATTGAAAAGTGCGGGGACTATCTATATAGGCAAAATTTGTATAAGACAGTTGTACGAGTTATGATATGACACGTGGAGCATGATGCTGAGTCAGACCAATGTCAAATAATAGCGCTACTAGTTTGATATGCATGGTACCGGGAGCGACACAAGCAAGACTGATACTGGTAATAAAGAAGGCTAAGAGTCATTTGCATCGTAACGGACGACCGTTACGACTTTCAACAACCTTTTAATGACATTTATTGAGAGATTGATTGTCCAATTATTACAACATTCATTCTCCTGTATTTATGATGGCATATTTCGTGAATTGTGTACCCGTGTAGCTATGTATAAATAGGGCATTTCATTCTATTGTAACACATCAGATTCTAGCTATTACAAAATACTGATTGTTATCATTCTCTTGATTTATGTGCTTTCATACAAGTTATCGTCACTTTGCCTTAGAAGTCGTCATAAGACTCAGACTAAGCTTTACTTTATCTTGTCTTGTTACTATTCATTTTTAGTATAATTCATCTAGAATTTCTATCTAACATGTCACTTGAGATCCACGTGTTCTTGACCACATATACAAATTCAACTGTACCATTTTATGGGTAAACAAATATGTTAGATTATACAAAATTTAGCAACAAACTGTACGTTCTTGTACCAACATACGTTTTTTCAACAGACTACGTTTTTCTAGATTCATGCCGACATATTTTGTCGTACGAGTAAAATGTTTTGTAACGAGTCATCTTCTATAGTTTTCCCCTTCTTTCTTTTTTCATGTTGTATTGCTGTGTCAGTAAAAACATTGACAAGTAAGGTGATTTAATATCTCAAATCTTGACAAAATAACAGTAAGACTATAAGATATATAGACAAAACACTATTAAAATGGAGATTTTTCCGACCGAAGATTATTAGAAATTCATATTATAAAATATGATTTTTTTATCTCATTTTCATTGAACCAGCTGAAAAAACGAATGGTTAGAAATAAATACATATTGAAATGGTGAGTAACATTCTAATTTTTTCATGTGATAATATTAAGTGTTATTTTCTTTTCTCACTGATTTCATCAAAATATTTATGGGAATGGCCACTTAATATTTTTGATGGAAAATAATATTTTTTTAGTAGTGAAAGAAAGATAACATTAAAGGCCACAACAGCTGGTGGTTCAAATTTTATTTTGCACAATTGCATCAAATTTCTTTTTATTTAAAATTGATGGACTCAAATTTGAATGTTTTGGACGTCCACAAACATTAGATATCCCAATTTATAAAATTATAAAAAAAATACATAATTTGTATCAATTGCGTAAGACATAAAATAAAATTTTGGATTTTGATCTTGTTCTGATTCAAAACAATATAATGGTAACTTACATGTGTGCTGATATTACGACTTGCGGGATATGATTCATTATTAGTGTTGGTTGGCCTTGATCTTGTTTTGCCGTATTATTTGCCTTGTGCATGGTACCCTTGAGCTTAGATTTACTAATATTCTCCATTTCACTAGATTTAATGGGATATTTCCTTTTTGTTTTGGCTTCGTTGTAATTATTTCTAGCTATACATATTAATGAAGTTGGTGTCATTATAAAGATATCAATATTACTTCATCTTAATTTATAAGATCTTTTTTGTTTTCAAAACGTTTCATAATAGTTATTCTCTAACTATGTCGTTCTTTCTTCTAAATTTAAGCTTGTCAGTATTTTGTGTTGGAAAATGCTATTTGATCAAGTCCATCCATAAAGGTACTAACTAGCTCATTAGCCAATTACCTTGTTGTGGTCCTAAATCTTAATTATTATACCATATAAATACATCATAGTGTGTGTTGGAAAAGATATGTGTTTCATCATAATATGACAACAAGAGTTTGTAAAGGAAAAACGTCGCTCGACATCTTAATAGAGGATACATAAGTATGAAAAGAGAGTTCATTCGTAAAGTGAGAAATATTCTCGAAGATCGAAAGATCAAGTCATGATTATTATAGATTTGTTTTTGTAAGAAAAACCAGTAAGTCTTTTAAATGAGTACTCCATTTATAATTAAAATACTTCATTTTGGAATTTGATCTTTTAGGAATAGTTGCTAATATTATTGCATAGACTTCTATGAACAAAATTAGTTATACATTGTATAGAAACATACATATTTCATCGTGTAAATGTTGATAACGTTATGTCAAGAAATACATTGAACCATTATCTTATCTTACGTTTGTTGAACAAATAAAGGCGCAAAGCCTGCAGAGTGGGAAGCAACGGTGGCGTCTTGTGAATGAAAGTAGTATACAAACAGACAATGCAAGACGCACCCATCAAGCAAGCGGCGATGAACAAAAATATTGAAGTAGTGGGCCTAAATGCTTCGGTAAGAAATTTATTGGCATTGGGTAATGAACCAAGCCTGTAAGGGTGCAGGGTCCTCAACCTCATCCTCAAATCTTTTTGTCGCACTCTCAATTTAATTTCCCTATTATCAGCATGCCAATGAATTGAATCTTGTACCGGAAATTATATATTTTGTATAAATATAAGAGAAATAAACTTTATATATACAGTATATTGAAATTCTTAATCTACCTAACGTATGGTATGTTTTTCTTGTAGTACCAATGTGGTTTAAAAAATAATTTACTCATTAGTGGTGGAGGTAGAATTCTGATCAAAAGAGTTCTTTATTTTCTATATAGACATAAAAAATAAATTAACCTTATATATATTATAAATTTTCGGCAAAGAAAATTTGAATGAACCTTATTCACGTAATTGTTCACAACATAAAATTATTGATGTAAAAAGGGAGAAATAACCTACTATAATAAATTAATATTAGGCTAAACCAATCGAATGATACTCTTAATATGATATGATATTATCCGATTGAAATCAAATCCGCCCGATTTTCTTCAATAGAGCTCACACCATTAAAAAAAATCTTTAAGCTTTTCTCTTATTTTGCTCAACAATTAAAACATACTATTAATAGTGCAAAATTTAAACCTAAACGGTATCAGTTGCAAACAATGAAGTGGTATAAGCATAAATAATTTTACTATACATAAGGTCTTTTCCGCGTTTAAAGAAGATGCGGTGCATTCCCCCTTCACGCTTTTCTTTTTCCAACTTTGAGGCTGACTTCTTTGATATGCCAGCAAATATTACGACCAATATTTTCAACGGCAAGACCAAAAGCTGCTTGCACGTTCTTAATTCCGACTAGTATTATTTAGAGGGTGTTCGGCTAAGTTACAAGTATTTTTTAATTTATTTTCGCATTTGGTAAAAATAATATTACGTATAAGTCAAAATAAATCATAAGTCATAAATTAATCTCTTTCAACTTATTATTTTTGAGCTTATAAACACTTTTAATTTTACCAAGACTTTTATTATTTTATCTCTAATATTATGCTATAATCCCAAAAATACCTTTACTCTAATAAAACCCCTAACCCAAAAATACTATTATTGATCTGGTAAGAAATCTTTTTATTTCATTAATTGCATATGTGTTTCTTCAGTTTAAATATTTTGTGCACTATTTGAGTATTGTTATACTAACGAACTTTAGTATAATTATTAGTAACTATTGTATTATAGCTTATGATTGTAGTTTAGCTTATCATAAAATAATTTACTTTCATAAGAAATAATTTTATCTAATCAATTTTATATTAAAACTTAAATGAGGCATAAATTATTTTGTATTTGAATTAATTTGGAATTTATAACTTATAAAAGTAATGTTCTTATTAATACAAACAACTTTAGAGGTATTAAAATCATTTTAACAGAAAAATGCTTATCAAACACTTTGATAGTTTATTATCAATTTTAATACTTTTATTCAAACGAGTAACTACTTATTTACCAAATCAGCTTCTAACACTTAAAAATGATTATCAGCACTTAATACTTATCATTCAGTTAAACCAAAAGGGGCTCTTACTCTTCACTTTAACTTCTTCCACTAAAGCTGCCTCATTCGATCGGTTACAACTTACAATTACTATAAGCCTCGGTGTACTATAGACATTTTTCTGTTTATTAAATAATCAAATCTTCATAATAAAGGATCGCATGATTTATGTTAGGTTCGGGTATGCTATGAAACAATAAAAATAAACTGGAAATAAACTAACTTGAATGTTAATTCAGTTTCCGAATGTCGGCGATAATATCGTCCGGCACCAGTGACAACACTTTAATAAAAACATAAAACTTTAAAGAGTAATGCAGCAAAAATTTAAAGAACACAAAAGTTTAATATTTACATAGGTTATATACCTATGACAGTCAATGACCGAAAGTATTGTATAAATTTATTATATACAAAAATTATAAATTCCTTTCTTTATAATTTTACAAGATAAAATGGAAAGGAATTAAATGTTGAAGTCGCAGATGATTTCTGCCTGAAAAATCTACCTAAATAGACATAGACAACTTCTCATTATAATTGCTCAATACAACGCTAATCTAGAATCTAAACTGCAATTGTAATGTTGGACATAATGTTGTCGACACGCTCAGGCAATACTTGTGATCCAGTTCTCTGAGATGAATTCTCGAGAGCTCTCTTGATATTTTTGCAATCTGTTTCTGGATATCGATTCACTCTTGTAGCCTCTCTATTTATAGTAGAGAGTCTTCTTTGAAAAACTCATCGATTGGTTGAGTAGGTTGAGGGAAAGGTGCGCAACTTGTGTGTTTGTTGGAGAAGATCATGTAGTCAAAATCTCAACAACTTTGACTTGTTCTTCACTCGACTTCTTTCCCAAGCTTTGACTCTTTCTCCCACGTTTTACACAACTCCAATTCCACACTCCTAAGTCATTTTTACCTCACAATAACATTATTATTGCTTACCGTGAAGTAAGATAAAACTGTTATATATAAAAATATTGGTCTGAATGTTGCGACATTTGTCCCAACATTTTTATGCATTCAAATCAGTACTTCAGAAGATATGTTGGGTCAAATGTCACAACACCAAACTCAACATTAACAATCTCCCCTTTTTTGCCTTTCTTCACAAAACACATTTCAATGAGAACAAATGATATAGTGCTTTGTCACTGATACTGTCCAATACCTGTGACTGTTGACACTCTCCCCCTTAATATGTGATGGCATACATGGAAACATGTATACACCACTCTTATAGGATTAGAATAAATGATATCAACATTTATGTCATCCACACAAAAAAACATTGTCAGAATAGGTCATTGTCAAGATAACCATCCACATCACCTAATAGCCAAACCAAAACAAATAAAATCCACAATCATTAACCAGTAATCATTCATCAACAACAACAATTTCTCTCTTGCTCATTATCTAGCAGTTATCTACCTCTGCATAATTTCAGTTTGCTTCTCCCTCTGCCTAGCAGCTTCAGCTTCAGCTTCGGCCCTTTGCATAGCAGCTTTAGCTTCTGCCTTCAACCTCAGCCTCTTCAACAAGACTTTCCTTCCAACAGCCTCTTCTCTCTACATAGCAGCATCCACAGTAGCAACAGTTTCTCCACTCTTACCTTCACCTTCTTCTTTCTACTCCACTTGTATATAACCATCTCCCCTTTTTTGTGAATAAAGCAGAAGCAGAAAATGGTCTCTGGCTTGAACCAGGGCATCTCTGGCAGTATCAACCTCACCAATTTGTAGGTTGATTTTTTCAATTTGCTCCACAAGCCAATTTGTAGACAGTATAGGCTGCTTTGGACCAGTGTTGCCCTGAATGTTGGGAAAATTCTTGGCAACATTCTCTCTTTCTGCTTTCTTTTTCCAAGGTAGGTCAATGGCTCTCTCTTTACTCATCAGAATTGCTTTGTTGACAGTGTAATATTCAGGAGCTTTCCCCAAAGTGTCTCATCTTATATGCTCAAGGTCTTGGGTAGTTAATACTTTGTAAACCAGAGAGGAAAAAAGAAGGATTGAAGATGGGAACGTAGGCGAATCTTTCAATAGGCATAGTTTGAACCATCTAAAATGAGAAGTCTACCAATAGTCGGATTTGTCGGATCCATAGCTTGAGACAACATGACCAATCACTTATTGTGTTAAGTGTCGGCTCTAATATCACTTGTTAGGTTCGGGTATGCTATGGAACAATAAAAACAAACTATAAATAAATTAACTTGAATGCCAATTCAGTTTCCGAATGTCGGCGATAATGTCATCCGGCACCAGTGACAACACTTTAGTAAAAACAGGAAAATTTAAAGAGAAATGTAGCGGAAATTTAAAGAACACAAAGGTTTAATACTTACATAGGTTTAAACAACCTATGACGGTCAGTGACCGAAAGTATTGTATATATTTATTATATACAAAAATTACAAATTTCTCTCTTTACAATTTTACAAGATGAAATGGAAATGAATTAATCGTTGAAGTCACAGATGACTTCTGCATGGAAAATCTACAAAATAGACATAGACAACTTCTCATTACAATTGCTCAATACAAAGCTAATATAGAATCTAAACTGCAATTGTAATGTTGGACATAATGTTGTCGACACGCTCAGGCAACACTTGTGATCCAGTTTTCTGAGATGAATTCGAGAGCTCTCTTGATATTTTTGCAATATGTTTCTAGATATCGATTCATTCTTGTAGCCTCTCTATTTATAGTAGAGAGTCTTCTTTGAAAAGCTCATCGATTGGTTGAGTAGGTTGAGGAAAAGGTGGGCATCTTGTGTGTTTGTTGGAGAAGATCATGGAGTCGAAATCTCAACAACTTTGACTTGTTCTTCACTCGACTTCTTTCCCAAGCTTTGACTCTTTCTCCCACGTTTTACACAACTCCAATTCCACACGCATAAGTCATTTTTACCTCACATTAAAAGTATTACTACTTACCGTGAAGTAAGACAAAACTGTTATATATAAAAATGTTGGTCTAAATGTTGTGACACTTATCCCGACATTTTTATGCATTCAAATCAGTACTTCAGAAGATATGTTGGGTCAAATGTCACAACAACAAACCCAACATTAATAATTTACTATTCATTTTTCATGCTAAATAGGAAATATATATTTAGATGGTTCCAAACACTCCAAGGATATTTGTTTCACTTTAAATAAAGGGATAGAGGGTAGCTCGCAAAATCAAAGCGTGTAAGAATTTTTATTGGACAAGTTCATGAGGTAGTTTATGTATTTTACTATTTTGAAAAGTCATAATAACATACTCAGTATAATTTATAAGTGAAGTTTGGAACTGTAAATTGCACGGAAATCTTACCCCTATCTCGTGATAATAGATATGATGTTGCCGATAGACCATATGCTCAAATAAAGCTTGTCAAAATCGTTTAAAAGAATAAATAATAAAAAAGACATAACAAATAATAGAGAAATAGCATTAGCAACAATGAACAGTGGGACAACTGTAGGACAATGAAACAACAGATGTAAGAAGCACTATTATGAAAAGCCATTTTAATTAAATCAGGTAGAGGCATCCAATTACTGTTCAAATACAATCTCTTGTATCGCGGGATACATAATTCACGTCATGATCATGCATAAGATAGGCACATATTCGTAAATAGTAATATTTACTTCATCCCAATTTATTTGAAAGTTGATCAGTTTGAAAGTCAAATAATTTTTTTTAATTATAATTTTCTTTAACTATTTTCATATATTATGAATTATTAATAATGCAGATTTATATTACTTTTTATATAATTTTTAAATATATAAATTTATTATAGAATATTCAAAGTATATATATTTAAAATTAAATAAAAGAAAAAATTATTTGACTCTCAAATTGGTCAATCTTCGAATAAATTGAGAGGGAGAGAGTAATACATTGACCATTTTGCGCTTGATAACAATATTGTATATCTCAACACGTGCATCAAGGATTAACAAGTGGGACTAATCAAGTTCAAATTACAATTACCCAAAAAAGTTAAATTGAGACTTGAGAGTGTGGTGGGCCTTGCCTTCCCGAATATTCATGGTACCAAATGCCCCACAGCCACATATTTAACGGACCATTAGTAAAATCCGGCCGTCCATCCTTGAAATAGCAATCCGTTTCCCCTTTCAAAATCCAATCACTATATTTAGCTCTTAAGTCCAAAAGCCCATGTTGAGAAACGATAAAGGCTTTGAAATAGTTTAGGTAAATTTAGAAAAGTAAATGTTAAGTCAAATTTGGTTATATTCTAAGTTGGTATGCTAGAAGAAAAAAAGAACTTCTAATTTTAACCTACCACGGTAGAAAAGTCTTAATCAAATTATGTGGCGAACATGATCATTGTTGAGAACTTTGCCAGAAGTATAGTTTGATATCAGAAGTTTCAGATGTACAGTTTGAACCAGAATTCTTTCAGATGTATAGTTGGTTTCTGAAGTTTTAAGATGTACAGTTTGGTCCCTGAAATTTCCAGAAAGTCAGAATTTGGACGGTCAAAGCAGAAACGCCACAACACTCAATTCAGCAATTTATTTTGGCTGAATTACTCCTCATATAATGGCCAATCCGTTGGTGTTCTTCACCATTTATTTTGGTGACATTACTACCTCCATAATGGTAATTACTTGGCCAGTAATGGCACTTATAGAGCGATTTCTTTGCTCTCCTCACCTATATAAACACCCTTACACCATTGTTGAGACACACTTACAATACACGAAAATGCACAAGCAAAAGCAGCTTTCTTCCTACATCTTCCAAGCATCATTTCGTTCTCAATATTCTTCACGGTAGCATTTGAGTTTCCTTTGCTCAAGTGTTCCATTCTTTGTTTTATCTTGGGAGACAAATTGTCCAGGGATGTATAGAGGATACATACGGGCAATATTGTCTTAAGGACGATGTGCCACACTCGACTCAAAGAAAAGCAGCTTTTTCGCTTTTTCTAGTTCATCTTTGTAATTTTCAGTTTTCTAGTTGAATTGTAATTTCAATTCTTACATAAGCAGTTACTTGTAATTTTCGTTCCTGCCATCCTTTGTAATACCAATAAAATATTGTTAAAAAAATAGGAGGTTGTTAACCAAAAAATATATTTTTTAAACATGGTCAAATCTGATTAAATCGAATTTGATTTATTTATAGGTATTATTAACGAAGAGACATATATGCTCATGTTCACATACTTGACCCTCTCTGCTTATTAATCAGTTAATTAGGAGCTTCAATTAAATTAAGATCATATTTAAGTTAGCTATTGATCGGTAATTGACTTAAGTGAACTAAACTATTAACCATTGACATATTTGCTCCCGAAAGAAAAATAATAAGTAGGCACTAAAAATACTTGTAATTACATCATTAACTCTCTGCGTAGAAGGGCAATTTCGGTAAGTACTACTAGTCTAAGGGGCATTAACGTAAAGACAGGTGCCGGCTCTCCGCATTTATAAAAGAGAGTTGGCATCTCTCGAAGACAGCCAAATAGCTTACAATTATACATTTTCCTTCAGAAAGAAAAAAAAAACTGATCTTTAAAAAAACCCTTTTTCCTACTGAGATAACATAAATCATGTGTGGTGGTGCTATAATTTCCGATTACATAGCTCCGAACCGGACTTCTCGCCGGCTCACGGCTGAGTTGCTATGGGGAAACATCGATCTGAATAAGAAGCAAAAAAATCCTAGCAATTATCACTCCAAGCACTTGCGATCTAAAGTAGTTGACCTCGATGATGACTTCGAGGCCGATTTTCAGGACTTCAAAGAATTATCCGATGTTGAAGTCGATGTCAAGCCATTTACCTTCTCTGCTTCCAAACACTCTGCTGGTAAATTTTTTTCTCTTTCATGCTTCCTGTGATTTTTTTCCCTTTGTGAGTTTTCCGGTAAGAGAATAGGCCTATGTTTATTTTATTCCTTTTTAGTCATTTAAAAAAAATATACATTTTTATATTTATAAATAATTTAACTTTGAAACTTCTCATTTTACTGATTTACGGCCACATAAATATTGATCTACTTATTTTGGACCATAAGTTTTAAAAGTGTTCCATTCTTTCTTAAACTCGTGTCTAGTCAAACTATATCACGTAAATTGAAACAATATGGAATTTTTTGATTTCTATCGACTTAGCTAGTGAAGTTATTGTTATATCACATTTGAATTTATTCAAGTAGACAAAAGGATATAACTTTTTGGTTCAGAAAAATGTGCGGCATGTAAAATGAGAAAGGAGCTAAGATGCTTTTTCCCACCTACTTGATTAGCTAAAAGAATGATTTGTGCAAAAGCTCTAAGATAGGTATCTTTGTGTATACATTTATGTCTTGAGAAGCCTTGATTCTACCTCTTAGTTTAGGGCTTGTTGACACCATAATAGGAAATCAGTCACGATTGGCATCGACTTTAATATATGAAATTTGACATGGTTGCATTGAATTTTGGTTGAAAAATTTTATGAATGAAATACCTTTAAGCCAATAGAAGAAGGTTATGAAAAATAAATCACAATTGTTATTCCGTTGTTTGTTTGGATCAATATCTAGATCCAATTTGCTGACTTCAATGATGATTTTAGGTAAAAAGCTTAGATCTAGGCTTCTCAGCTCCGTAGTTTTTAATCTGGGGAGGAGGCAGGCTTTAACATATGAAATCGGCAAAACCCAGTAGTTATAATCCAAATCCTCTATACATGTTAAGAAATTCATTATATATGTACAAAGTTATTTAGAACTCAGTTACTAACAGTTGAGATCGTTGTCCTAGAATAAGAACCATAAAGCTCAAATCTTGGATCCGCCTGTTTTTAATCATGATACGTAGAGTTGTTTTGGGAAGGCTTGAGTTTGTATAAGTTGTTGCCTCTACTAATATAGCAACAGTCATATTAGGGATTATGTTCTTTGTGATTGATATGTAATTGGGCTTCTTACGTGTTATGGTTATCTATATAGCATGCTATTTGATGGTTTATCATTGACAATTTATGATGAAATTATGGATGACTGAAATACTTGTACTTTTTTGCTATCTGAAGGCTCCAAATCTGTGAAAACTGTTGATTCAGACAAGGATGCTGCTGATAGATCCTCTAAGAGAAAGAGGAAGAATCAGTATAGGGGGATCAGACAGAGACCTTGGGGTAAGTGGGCAGCTGAAATACGTGACCCAAGGAAAGGGGTTCGTGTCTGGCTGGGAACCTTCAATACTGCAGAAGAAGCTGCTAGAGCTTATGATATTGAAGCTAGGAGGATCAGAGGCAAGAAAGCTAAGGTAAACTTTCCTGACGAAGCTCCAGTGCTTGCCTCAAGACACACTGTTAAGGTGAATCCTCAGAAGGTCCTTCCTAAGGACATCATGGACTCGGTTCAGCCCGACTCAACTATCATGAACAACGTGGTGGATGGAGGCTATTATGATTCTTTGGGATTTTTTGAAGAGAAACCCGTGACAAAGCAGTATGGATATGAGGATGGGAGTAGTGCTTCTGCTGATATGGGATTCGGCTCGTTTGCCCCTTCAGCTGGTGCTGATGTCTTCTTCAACTCTGATGTCGGAAGTAACTCTTTTGAGTGCTCTGATTTTGGTTTGGGAGAGCCATGTTCCAGGACTCCGGAGATATCATCTGTTCTGTCAGCTGCTATTGAAAGTAATGAAGCTCAATTTGTTGAAGACGCCAGTCCCCAGAAAAAGATGAAACCATGCCCCAGCAATCCCGTAGCTGATGATGAAAATACGGTGAACAACCTATCTGAAGAGCTTTCAGCTTTTGAGTCCCAGATGAAGTTTCTTCACCTCCCATATCTGGAGGGAAACTGGGATGTATCAGTTGATACTTTCCTCAACACAAGTGCAACTCAGGATGGTGAAAATGCTATGGACTTATGGTCCTTTGCTGATGTTCCTTCTTTAATGGGAGGCGTCTTTTAAGTAAACATGCCATCCTTGCCTAATTTTTGTAAATAAGGCTTCATGTGAGTGAATTTTTCTAAAGCATTTTGTTGCCTCCAGGAAAGGCTCTTTATTGATATGTTGATTAAATCTCTGTTAACTTGTTCTTCTAGGTGTGTCTGGTGGTGGAAGGACGATGATTAAGCCATGGATTGTGCGCTCAATAGGTATTTGGTGATAGAGCAGTACATAGTTAATTAGGTTTAATTAACTACTCGAGATGTTAAATCTAAGTTTTTTAATTTGGAATTTTGTACCTGTATGAATGATGACAGTTTGATGAGACCTCGATGCTTGCTATCACCTACTTTTGTTTGTGTTTACAACTTGCTTGTTCACATGGGACTATTCTTACAATTCACTCATTTGCATAACTAAAATGGGAAAATGGGAAAATATACTCATACTTTTTTTATTAGCTAATATTATTATTACCTCCTCCATTAGCGATAGTGAACAAAAATACTTTGTTATCAAAATTTACATCTATATTCCTATTTAGATGGAAATCTCCAAATCAAACTCAATTTTTAATTTCACTTAAAATTACTTGTTGACCTGCTCCGATCCACCAATTAAACACAACCCCCACCCCGCTCCAAATATACCCCTCTACTTCAATAATCTTTTTCAACAACCATGAATTTGCAGCTGAAATTTACCAAAAAAAACTCCGAATCATTCACCAAATTATTTCAAATTTAAGACATTAATAGTAGTCTCTATTAGCATAGAAGCTTGGAAACAGTTATTTTAACAGTCACTGTAAAATACATGGGATCTTTTTTATATATATATATCTAATACCGTCTGACCAATTTTAATTCATCTCATCTTTCCAAATCTTAAAATAAAAGGAAGTTCTGGCAAAGATACCATGAGCTACCAAGATCTGAAACAGTACCTTTGGATCAAGAACATTTTACTCACTGTTCCAGTTCACCAATTTCAGAGTAAAATCAAACACATAAATATTCCTCTGAAATTTGGAATACAGAGATCTCAAACCGAAAAATCTTGATTCCCCTTGCCAATAAATATAGCGGTTTGTTGTTATTTTATCTACTTTTTGTCAAATTTACCCGTCATGCATTTGTCAAATTTACCCATCATGCATTTGTACTTTTGGCTCAATTGTTCTACACACTTAGAAAAATACTACAGAATTTCTGAATTCATCTTCTTTCTCTCTAGCAAGTTTACTATACTCAAATTTCTTCAAGATTAACACTTGAGTTTCCTTTGCTCAATTGTTAAGTTGTTGTTGTATCTTGGGAGACTATTGCCCGACAACGTAAAAGGAAATATACGGGGCAATCTTGTCTTAAACACAGAGTGTCATCACTTGACTCAGCAAATCACACAAGGAGTTTGTTTCATTCTTGATTTTCAGTTTTGTTGTAATTTTTAGATTATCCTTTCTAGCAATTGTAATATTTACTTACTTCCCGTTCTCTACAATTGTTATATCCTACAATAAGTTGTTTTTTAACAATATTTTTATTTTATTTTTTATAGACGGATTTTGGTTCTTATATGTACTTTATTCAACCTGAAATTCAACAGAAATTGATAATAACCAGAAAGAAATTGATTTTTTGTAGAAAATGGTAACTCTATTAATAAACATGAAAAGACATGAAGCTAGTTGTCTCTATTAGACATTAACTTTTGAAAAATTAAATCTGAAATTTGGAATAATTTGGTGAAGGATTCGGAGTTTTTTTGGGTAAATTTCACCTATAAATTCGTTGTTGTTGAAGAAGAAGATTGTTGAAGTAGAGTGGTATATTGGGGGTGGGTGCTGTGTTTAATTAGTGGGTCGGGGCAGGTCAGCGGTCAAGTTTAAGTGAAATTGGAAATTGGGTTTGATTTGGGGATTTCGATCCAAATAGGGGTATAGGTGTAAACTTTGATAACGGCAGAGATATTTTTGTTCACTATCATTAACGGAGGATAAAATTAGCTAATAAAAGAAAGTAGAGAAATATATTTCACTCTTTTCCCGACTAAAAATAGTACTTCAACTTGGCAGACCTGTTGGGTGAACTTATATGTTGAGTGCATTGGTGAATCAGCCTTGGCATTTTCTATGGCCTCGTTTTCCGTCTAGAGGAGTCATCACTCTGTTGGAACTCGGTTTTCCAGATATTCCTAAATGTTTTGCCACCTCTCATTTGAATATGAGATTTGGTTTGAATATAATTCTTTTTTTCATTCGCAAGGAAATGCATGGTGTCTGGCGTGTAGATATTATTTCTAGTTTGGATTACAAAAATTGTGTAAAAATTTGTCGTGCATTTTGGAGGAAAATTATTTGGAATACGATTATATGTTTTATAGTTTTGTAAGGCAAGCGTTCTAATTCAGTTGAATGTAAATGCTGTAATGTGTGTGAATTATTGATATGAGAGTCCAATATCTGTAGCTTTTGCCGGTGTTTACGAAATTATGTTTTACTTTGATGGCATTAAAAGAAATTTTTATGGAGAAGTGAAAGTGAGGTCGCGTCTGTATATCATTTTGTGTGGTACAAAAATGTAGTTTGAAGAGGATTAACGCAAATTAGGATTGAATTAAAAGGAGGAGTGAAATTGAGTCGGCAAGATAATCAAAGTTTTTATTAGCTTTTATTGAGGTTCTATCAAAACCTTATTTAGCTTTCTCATGTAGTCATTGTAATTGTTTTCTAACTTAAAACCAAATACATATGTTAGATTATATAGTACGAATTTTATTTTAATACAATAAACCAAACTAATCATAAGTATAATATGTACTATCCAACAATTATTAGTACTATTCTGGCATTTTATTTCTAGCACAATTTTGTTTGCAAACCAAATGTCACTGGTGCATTACTAAAGTCATACTCTCAGGAGGTTATGAAAACAAGGTAGGTTAGGTCCATGACTTGTGTGGGGGAGAGATAGTGGTGGGTAGGTGACAAGGTTGTTGAGGTGAAAGCACAGGAAACGTGGTTTAGGCTTAAAATTAAGCAATTTCCTAACTCTCCATTGTTTTATGATTGTTCTTTAATAATCATCTTGTATTGAAATTTACAGACTCAATCAATTTTCATTATAGGAAAACTCTTTCAAAATTTGGAAACTTCTGGAAAAATTCATCCATATTATTGTACTCCTTCGTGGTAGGGATGAGTGGGTCCGAATACCCTAATTTTTTTGAACTATTCGGATCCTACCCAGTAAACGATCGGTTCCTAAATCTACTATCTGGAACCTATCCGTTAGTGTCGATTTCGATTGGGTATCTGGGTATCCTGTATCCGTGCTCACCCCTGCTCAGTGGTCATTGTTTTATGATTGTGAACGTGAAGAGTTGTGTAGGATGTAAAAGTGGGTCCAATCTGCTGAGGGTGTCACCAGATACTTTTGGAGACCCGTGATATATGAAAGTACTATTAGGAGTAGCATCTAAGCACGAGGGCCAGCCGGCCAGGGTTGAGTTTGTTCTACGTTGTGGTTGTACTATTAAAGTTTAACAACCCCCCTCCCTCCTTCTCAAAATTGGAGGAGTCCTTCCATAGAATGTATTATAGAAAATAATACATTTATTAGCTTTGTGTATTAATAATATCTTGTTTGATATCATCTTTCAAACATATGTATTGCATTAGTTATACATTTTATGTGGTGTTATTCTATGCATAGCTAATACCTAACAAACAATAGTGTTAGTAATGCAATAATTTTTAATATATGCATAAGCATGGTTAAAGACACAACTGCCCATTAAGCCCCTTATATATGGTAGTATGGAGGGTATTTTTTGTAAACAACCAATTGTTTTTAGAAAATTATGCAATGCATGTTGATTCTAATACACTAAATCTAACGGTGGATAAAAAATAATATATGCATAACTAATGTCACCATCATTAATATCAGTATTACTCATACCAACATTACTAATACACCTTATTCAATAATATTCTTATACACTCTACCCAACTAACCCAAAGAGGAGCCAGTGCACTTGTACTTGGCACAAAAAGTGCACGAGTTCTTGCTTGATCATGTCACCTCTACCTCTGTACAAGGTAATGGAATCAAAATGATCGATCTTACTTAATGAAAAGGCAAAAGAAAGATAGTACAATATAGTATTTATCAAAGGTAAAACAGAACCCGTGCAAAACAACTAGAAATCATTGGATTATATCTATTTCCTTGGATGTTATGCATTTTGCGATTGAGTGGCTTCAAAAGACAATAATGTTTTTTCGTTTGTGTTAATAGTCTCACATCGGATATGGAATGAGAACATGAGCTCCTTATATGGACTTGGATAATCCTCACACTACAAGCTATTTTTTGGGTTGAGTTAGGCTCAAGATCCATTATTTACATGGTACCAAGAGCCAAAAATCCCCCCTACCCTAAACCCTACACTCACCCCCCCCCCTCTATTCTTTCTCCTTCCGGCGGCACCACCCAAAAACCCTAGTATACCACTGCCCCACCCCCATTTTCTTCACTTATTTCCGGCGGCCCACATGGCTTCTCTCGCTTCCTCTTCCTCAACTCCTGACGTCACACATCATCCTCCCTCCTCCACCCCTAACACCTTTTATCCGACTTTCACCGTAACCAATATCAAGAACTTTATCCCGTTGATTCTTGATCAAGAGGATGGACAATACGCATTGTGGGTTGAACTCTTCCAAATTCATACATGTGCATACAACGTGCTTGATCACATTGATACCACCTATCCCAGCCCACCCCACGTCGACAACACGACGTGGAAATGGTTTGACGCCATCGTCAAGCAGTGGATTTATGGCACCATCTCCAAGGATTTGTTTCATACTATTATGAAGACCGGAGCTTTGGCTCACGAATTATGAACAAGGTTGGAGAAAAAATTTCAAGACAACAAACATACACGTGACGTGTATCTTGAGGAGCAATTCAACACCACACGTCTTGAAAACCTTACAAATATGGTCGACTAATGCAAACAACTAAAATTGATTGTCGATCAATTATCTGATGTTAATTACAAACAAATAAATTCAAATGGATCGAGTTATTTATGGGTTAGGTCTAATATCGTGTGGACAAATAAATCAATGTTACCTATTTAATTAAAGTCTCATATAGGCAATCTCATACTTGCGTCGAAAGGAGGGATATTTTTAATCTAAAAACTATTGTTAAAGGCAATCGCGATGCTTTAAATTTGAAATTTAACGTCAAGGGCAACTATGATCCAAGAGATTAACAAGTAAAGTAAAACCATTTTCAATAAATTAAGGGCACTTTTTACCCTTTTTAGAAGTTAAAAATGCCCTCTATTTTTACTGGACATTGAGAAGCATATAAGCTAGATAACAACAAAATTAAGAGTCATTAACCTATGACATTTTGTGAATTAAGTGTCGTTTTGATCCTAATGAAGTTTGTGATTTAAATGATGCCAGGATTAACGGGATACGGTATCTTGGTATATGCCAATTTAACGCAGTGTCATCTACTATTTGAGACAATTCAATGTATGGAGTCGCATAGAAAATAAAACGTGCTCCTTAGGTCCTAATAAGTAATTATGATATTTGCCCAAAATGTTTCAAAAAGTCAAGAAAGCGTTTCTTATTGGACAAAATCTCACCGTCAGAAAAAAATATTAAAATTTTCTTTTTGACAGACTAATTTAGATAGAAATAGCACCCACTAAGCACTTGTGCTTTTAAGGACAGCCCGGTTAATCACTTACGCTTTTGTTTTTGAAAAATAATCGTAGTCATTGAGTTTTAAATTTCATAGGTGAAAATTTATGATAATAATTATTTTTCAATTACATAGGTTGAAAAGTGGCTATTTGTAAATTTTATTTCAAATTTAGTTCATCAAACTAACGGGAACAAAATTAAATAGTGGCCTCAAAGAAGATCATTAACGCAAACGCCAATACTTGCACCAGTTTCTAAAAATGAGAGCCCACCTAAGCCCAATTCCAGTGTTTCTCACGGTGGCCCAACCCATTACCTTAGCTATGAGCAAAGGTGGCACAGAAAGTACAGGCTTTGGGTAAAGTTTCACTTTGAGAAGAAGAGAGCAATTTATTTTTTTAAAGAATCAAGAAAGGAATAGGATCAGAAAGACACTGTTAGAAAGAAAAGCATCACATTCCTCCTTCCAAGTGACGGTTTCACTAATATTATAGAGACAAATTACATAACCCCAATTAAGAGCTATCAAACTAATTAAACCATACCAAAGTTCCA
This sequence comes from Anisodus acutangulus, assembly GCA_029783415.1. Classification (NCBI taxonomy): domain Eukaryota; kingdom Viridiplantae; phylum Streptophyta; class Magnoliopsida; order Solanales; family Solanaceae; genus Anisodus; species Anisodus acutangulus. Next base: position 853,140 of record CM056506.1, on the reverse strand, counting down.
AAAATGATTTGCTTTAATTTCATGTCATGGATATTTCATATTATTGTCACTCATTTTCCTTCAAAAAATGCCTCTTCTTTCTTTTCACCTTCATTTTCTTGATAGCCCTTTTGGTACTAGTAATTCCTTCTATCATTTTCTTAATCTTGAAGCCCCAAAAGCCTATTTTCTCTCTTCAAACAATAAAGGTGCAATCCTACCAATTGAATGTCTCGAATTCGGACTCTGACCTCCTATTTTCATCTGTCGTATGTTTGACAGTGACTGCGCAAAATCCTAACAAGGTTGGAATAAGATATAGGCCGACATGGTTTCACGTGTTTAATGAAGGAGTAGTGATCGGAATGATTCAAGTTCCTGCCTTTTATCAACCTCCTCATAGCAATAACTTAACATTGGAGACTCGAGCAATATTTTACTGCGTCAATGTTACACAAATTTTGTCTAGTATTTCATTGCAACAAAAGAGTTCCATAAAAAGTGCTACATTGGCAAGCATATTGGGTGATGTTGCAGCTCAAGTCAAACTTCTCAATGTCAACTTGCCCAAGGTGAAGGTTTGTACCTTTTATTTGTTAAGTTAGTTTTTTTCTTAATTTTAATTTACTTATCCTACTTTTTTAATAGACATAACTTTACATGTAGTTATTTTTTAGTTGAGATGATAGTGTAACAATCATTTTACGTTGCAAGTTATATATAGGAGTTAAATTCTTTTATTAATTGTGATTGCCTAGTACTTATTGCATTTCTTCTTGCGATTTTTGAAGTTGGCCGTGGAGTGCGCCATAAATATTGACCAAAACGATATTAAACTCAGTAACCAATTAGTTTACAGCTTGAAAGCAGCAAAATATAATACGGTATGGACGATTATCCTAAATATCATTTAACCCTTCGTTCTAACTTAATTAATACTACTATATTTAATACATACTGTTGATAACGTTACATTTTCTATTTTATTCGTTCTGGCTTTGCAGATCTCTCTTCCAATGAACATCCCGGGAACTTTCTCCAATAAGTGTTCTGCATCTGTTTACATCTAACGCACCGATGATATAATATATACTCCTGAAAGACATTGAACTGTAAATGCTACTTATATTTATTCACTGTATTCATTTAATTTTGTAATACGTGCCTTAATTTTGTGTAAATCAGTTTTGGATGCATAATGATTAGTGTACCCATTCTTGTGTTACCAAATGGTCTGTTATCTATCTACATAGTGTTAATTGTTGGATCTTAAAGAGATTTAGTGACAAATGGACTTTCCAAAGAGTCAAAGAGATGAAGATTCACAAAAGTAAACTAACTGGATTACGAGTTAAGATAAAATTGATCCACATACGATGTTTACAACAAATAATTATATTCATTACATTTATGTCTTCTACGTGAGTTTTTCTGCGCGTTATAGAGGAGCTTACATGACACACCGTTAACAGAATCACAATTTATATAGAGAGATATTTAACTAGCCGTGAGAAAGAAACTTTACAAAAAGGTAAAATTTATAAACGTACTTACTCCCTCTGTCACTGTCCCATATTATTTGTTATATTTCTCTTTTACCGTTCTCTTAAGTAATCATAAATAGGAATTGACATGAATTCCACTTTTCATCCTCTCTCCTCTCTCCTCTCTCTAAATTGCTTCTTCCCCAACGGTAAGATCACCAACCCCCACCCTATCCACCCCACATTCTCGACGGTAAGACCCCAACAGCGCCGCCCCGATCACCCACCGGCGGCGACGGAAAAACGTAAAATCTTATCTACAAGATTTGAAGGTTTGAATCATTCAGATCTGGCCCTGTGAATGCTTTTGACATTATTCTGATTCTCCTTCTAAATGGTCTCTTCCCCACATTCTCAAGATTTTGCCATTCATTTTTTGGATACATTTGTTTTGAACCCGACCCGATTTATAAACACCAATCTCCTTTGAATGCTCTGATCATTCTCGTCGCGATCTCTCTCCCGTCGGCGATAATTTCGCTGAGTTAAACCGTCAAATATTCGAAAACTAGAACAAGCTTGTTAAACAGACGTTTTGTTTTTTTCTCCATTAAATTTTTCAAAAGAAACAGTGAGGGGAAACGAAAACAGAAAAACTGTTTTCCTTTTCTATTCTTGTCACGCCCCGACTTTTCTCAAGTCTTTCTTTAGGACGTGATGGCACCTGGACAACTATTCCTTTCCAGGCGAACCATATACTTCATTTTCTTCCTAAATTAGACAGGCATTTGCGGAAATAATATATATAAAAATCAATTTGAAGTTTACGAAGAACAATCTCATGTGGGGCATTCCCCGAGATAATAAAACTTAATTCTTTAAACAAACTTAGTCTAGAGAAATTTTCACCAAATCCGAAACAATGGATTGGTGGTACGATGAGCTGGACGATCGCTAGCCTTCTTGGAGCTTTTTCCTCGATCGCGCTTACGAAATATGTTAAATAAAAGAGTCACCCTACCATCACGGTGGTGAGAATCTCACCTTCCAGTCCAAAGTAACCTCACAATATTTTTAATTACAATCACATTATAAGAAAATAATAAGCATGTTGAAATAAATGATTTCAACCCTTTTTATTAAATAAATCAATAAATATTCACGTGCAAAATTTCCTCCCGATCGTCTAAAAAAACAACTACTTAGTTTAATCGTATTCCTTCTTTTTCCCATATAACATATTATACATTTGTTGCAGATGCGTGCAACCCGATCGATGCATTTATATATTTGTTGCAGATGCGTGCGCAAGATCGATGCATTTATATATTTGTTCTTGATGCGTGCAACCCGATCCAGTGCATTTATATATTTGTTGTGATACGTGCAACCCGATCCAGTGCATTTATATATTTGTTGCGGTACGTGCAACCCGATCCAATGCATTTATATATATATATATATATATGTTGCGGTCCGTGCAACCCGATCCAATGCATTTATGTATTTGTGGTGGTCCGTGCTACCCCACACAATGCACATATTTGTTCATACGTGCAACCCGATCCAATGCACTTATTTGTTGCTGATGCGTGCAACCCGATCCAATGCACTTATTTATTGCGGTACGTGCAACCCGATCCAATGCACTTATTTGTTGTTTAAATATATCATATGTTCAAAAGGCTCAAATAATATTTTCTTCCTTCAATATTTCGCCCTTTCCACTTGTAAGGGTTACAACTCTTAAACCGTAAGTCGGATTTATCCCCGTAAAGTCTCAAACTGTCAAGGACACAATAATCCATAACTTTTATTCAGCACAAACTTTCATATTCATTACCGATTTATACAGTTTTTATGTTATACATTCTGCCCTTCCAGACTTCGGTTGATCCGAGGCAGAATGTTCAAACAGAGATAACTCTCAAACCGTAAGTCGGATTTATCCCCGTAAAGTCTCAAACTGTCAAGAACACAATAATCTATAACTTTTATTCAGCACAAACCTTCATATTCATTACCGATTTGTACAGTTTTTACGTTATACATTCTGCCCTTCCAGACTTCGGTTGATCCGAGGCAGAATGTTCAAACAGAGATAACTCTCAAACTGTAAGTCGGATTTATCCCCGTAAAGTCTCAAACTGTCAAGAACACAATAATATATAACTTTTATTCAGCACAAACTTTCATATTCATTACCGAATTGTACAGTTTTTACGTTATACATTCTGCCCTTCCAGACTTTGGTTGATCCGAGGCAGAATGTTCAAACAGCGATAACTCTTAAACCGTAAGTCGGATTTATCCCCGTAAAGTCTCAAACTGACCGTAACAGAAAGATGTATAACTCTGTAAAATTTCATCTAATTCTAACAAGTATAGCCCAGTATAACAGACTACAATTTCATAATCCAACTAGTTATTAAACAATCATAAATTTCATGCTCATTCTTTCAATAACCGGATTATATTCTAACATGTATTGTAACTTAAAAATAAAGGATTTTACTAAGAACTTTGAGTGAGAAAACTCACCTTTGTTGCTTCGTAACCACGAACAAAACCTCAACTTCAACCAAACCTTTTTGGAACTCCTTAATTGCTCTCTTTAATCTCTTTTTTTTCCTTGCTTTGTTTTTGTGTATATCAGCTCTCTGTAATTCTTGTGTTCTCTAAGTTCAGTTCCTTCCCTTTTCAAAGTGTGCAGTGCATGGACATATGTTTGTGTTGTGTGTCATGTGTGCCTAAAACTAGGGGATGGGGGAATATTGGTGAGGTTTTTAAGGGGAAGAGGTGTATTATTATAGGTGTATGTGTGTGTTGTGTTGCAGAATTTTTGGGAACGTGAGGGAGTGGAGTGAGGGAGTGGTCTGTTATGGTATGTTTTTGTTTTTTTTCCAGGACTTTACAATTCTATTTTCCGTTTCATTTACAAAATTTCATTTGTTTTTTTGTTCTTTTGTTCTTTTGTTCTTATTCTTGTTCTTTTGTTCTTTTTCTCCTCAATCTACGCATGTACTTGACTTTTCGGTGAAAACTCAAGTGAATAGTACTTTTGGTGCCGGTGAACGGTGATTTTCGCAGGCAAAAAGGTTCGCTCAAACTGGAGTTGGTACCTCAGGTTGCCCGTATCTATTCTTTATCCTTATCCGTGTTGTTAAATTTTGCCGCTTCTTGTCTTTAGTTATAGCATTCTTAGCATAGTGGTTTTACTTGCCTCTAGATTTTTGTTAACTTGTGCTTTCACTTTGATCCCTTCCTGTTTTAGGGTAAACGTTTGAGTAGTTTATTATTTTATATTTGCTTTAGTGACTTTGGTAACTAATGGTAGACTAGGGTCATGTTCTCGGTCGGAGAGGGGGCGAGGGTTAGAGAGGTTAAGTGGGGTAAGGGAGATGCTAGATTGAGAATAGGGGTCTTGGAACATTGAGACTTTAACGGGGAAGTCCATAGAGCTAGTTAAGATTCCTAAGAATATGAGGATTAATATAGCTTGTGTCCAGGAGACCAAATGGGTAGGACCTAAGGCTAAGGATGTGGACGGGTATAAGTTATGGTTCTCGGGTAGGTCGAGGTAAAGGAATAGGGTAGGCATCTTAGTAGACAGCGAGCTAATGGATCAGGTGGTAGATGTTAAGAGGGTCAATGACAGGATGATTGTGATTAAGTTGGTACTTAGAGGGTTCACTATGAACATTATTAGTGCTTACACGCCGCAGGCGGGCTTAGACGATTCATATCTATTGGTGACTTCATAGGGGGACTGTCAAATACATCAAATTTCTCAAAACATCTTCAATGTAATGAGATTGAGATAAGACCAGCCCGTCAGATGTCTTAGAAATCTTAATTCTTAAAATTACACCTGCCATACCCATATCTTTTTTGTCAAAACATTATTTCAACTTATTCTTGATTTCCAGGATCAAGTTTAGACTACTTCTGGTGATGAGCATGTCATCTACGTAAAGGCATATCATGACAAAGGAGTCAGAGTTTCCTTTGATATAGATACATTTATCACATTCATTTATAGAGAAACATTTTGATAATAAAGTATTGTCAAACTTTTCATACCATTGTTTCGGGGCTTGTTTGAGTCCGTACAGAGAATTAACAAGACGACATACTTTCTTTTTTTGTCCTGGAATTACATACCCCTCGGGTTGTTCCATGTATATTTCCTCTTCTAATTCTCCATTTAGGAAGGTTGTCTTAACGTCCATTTGATGTATCTCAAGGTCACGCAAAGCTGATATGGCTATGAATACCCTTATGGACGTTAATCTAGACACAAGGGAGTATGCGTCGAAGTAATCAAGGCCTTTCTTTTGTCTATAGTCTTTGACTACTAATCTGGTCTTATACTTATTAATAGTTCTATCTTGTTTGTACTTTCTTTTGAGTATCCACTTACAACTCAAAGGTTTGTTTTCAGGAGGAAGATTAACCATTTCCCAAGTATGGTTATGCATGATGGAATCTATTTCGCTTTCTATAGCTTCTTTCCAAAGCGGTGCTTCTGGAGTTGATAATTCTTCCTTAATTGTCCTCGGTTCATTTTCAACCATATAGGTTAGAAAGTCTAGACCAAAGGTTTTGTCCTTTTTGGCCCTTTTGTTCCGTCTTGGTTCAACCTCTGGACCCCTAAATTCTGTAGGTCTGAAACATTAAGTTCCTAATAGTCAGTAACTTCTGAGTCCTGTAGATCTGAAACGTCTAGTTTCAGATAATCAGAAACTCCCGGGTCTTGTTGATTTTGAGCACTTTGTTCATAACTTTGTTTGCACGAGATTATTTCTTTTTCCTTTCTAGGAAAGATTTGTTCAAAGAATTCAACATTCCTTGATTCCATGATCGTACCCTCGTGGATATCAGGTATTTCTGACTTATACACTAAGAAACGATAAGCACTACTGTTATTTGCATATCCAATCAATATGCAATTTATAGTCTTAGATCCAATTTTGACATGTTTTGGTTTAGGTACTTCGACATTTGCCAAACAACCCCACACTTTCAAATATTTGTAACTTGTAAGTGGATTTCTTTCCTTTCCATGCTTCATATGGAGTTTTATCCTTACGCTTATCCGGAACTCTATTGAGAATTGTGTTAGCGGTAAGAATCGTTTCGCCCCACAAGTTTTGGGCTAAACTAGAATTGATAAGTAAAACATTCATCATTTTCTTTAACGTAGGGTTTTTGCGTTCGGCAACACCGTTAGACTAAGGCGATTAGGGAGCGGTCATTTGATGAACAATGTCGAATTGAGCACAATATTCTTCAAATGGTGCTACGTATTCTCCCCCTCTATCACTATGAATTGCCTTAATATGTAGGTTTAGTTGATTTTCAACTTCTGTTTTATAACGTTTAAATGCTTCAAACATTTCATCTTTACTTTTTAACAAGTAAACATAACAATACCTTACACTATCATTAATAAAAGTCACAAAGTACTTGTTTCCCCCTCTAGTTTGCACAAACTTGAAATCACATATGTCGGTGTGAATAAGTTTTTAGATGAGAGGTGTTTCTTTCGACTGAATGGAAAGACGCTTTGGATAATTTTGCTTCTACGCACACCTCACATTTATGTTGAGGGTTTATGTCGAAGGAAGACAACAATTCCAACTTTACTAACTTTTGAATGATTTTATAGTTAACGTGTCCTAATCTATGATGTCCTAAATTAGAAGACTCAAGCAAGTAGGTAGAAGGCTTTATTTCATTAGATAAACGGATTACAAACATAACATTCATTTTGAAGAGGTTGTCACATACGAAGCCCCTTCCTACAAAATTATCATTCTTAGTTATTACAAACTTGTTGGACTCAAAAACTAGTCTAAAATCGGCCTTGACCAACAGTGACCCTGAAACCAAGTTCTTGCGGATGTCAGGGACGTGCATCACTTCCTTTAGAGTGATCTCTTTGCCTATAGTCATTTTTAGGACAACCTTTTCAACCCCTTGCACTTTCGAGGTGGCGTCGTTGCCCATGAACAACTTCTTGCCCGTGACTGGGACGTAAGAGGAGAATGCATTCTTGTCAGAGCAGATGTGATGGGTTGCACCCGTGTCTATCCACCATTGCCTTGGGTTCTCCATCAGATTTGCCTCCAGCACCACTGTCGAGAAATCCACAATCTTATCATTAAGATCTGGAGGATTACCATCGTCTTGTACAACGTTAGCCTCTGCCTTGCGTTTGTTCTTGGCCTTCAGGTCATTTGTGACCTAGATATTCAGGGCCACTTCAGTCGTTGTGTTAGACTGAGTGTCCATTGTATCCCCAGCAGAAGGAGGATCTACTGTATGAAATCGTGACAGGCTCAACGCAGTAAGATAGAACAACATCTTTAGTTTCCTTCTCTTGTTGTAATTGTTATCTAGAACCTTACTTGGACATTTTCTTTGAAAACTGTCAGGAGTAGGGACAACATCACTTCCTTGAGCAGTGCCAGAGGCAGTTCCTTGATCATCAACAACATAATCAACAGCAGTGCCTTGAACAGCAGCAGCAGAAATAGAAACAAAATTGTTGACATGAGTAGAACCAGAACTACCAACGAAATTGTTAACAGAATTGTCAACAGAACAGTTGGCAGAAACAGAGTCAAACCCAGAATTAGAATGAGAACTGGAAATAGAAATGTTGACAGACATCTTTCGAACACTCAGTAAATTTTTGTCTTAAAATGTAGGTAAAAATTGGTGTATTCGAAAGGTTAAACAAAACAAATGATTTGTTGAGTCGAGAGATGACACTCTGTTTTTAAGACAATATTGCCCTGTATAGATGTTTTTACGGCGATGGACAATAGTCTCTCAAGATACAACAACAACAATCAACTATACAAAACAAATATATATGATTCTATCGAAGAAATTAAATATAGAATAGATTGTTGATTCTGCTTCTATGTTTAGAACAGAACAGATGATCGTTTATGTTTCTCTGAATATCGAAATATAAGTTTTCCATTTCTGTCTTTGTGTTATCTGTATATCAAAACAGAAGAGGTTTTCTATTTTGTATATTTTGAACAGAGCAGAAGAAAAGAAAAAGGTTTTGTTTTTGTATATTCTTGTTGATAAAACAGAAGAAAGGTGTTTGTGTTGTGCGTTTTTCTTTTCTGAACATTATTGTTCAATTTATATTTGAAGAGGAGGACCATTGCAACGTTTCTGAAATTTTCTGAATTGTTGAAACGTTTCAAAAATCTCCAGGGATCAAAGTGTAAATAGGAAACAACCCGTAACCCGAGAATCAGACGGGCGGCGGCGCGCGTGGGGCTTAGCCCCGAACCCAAGCTCAACTAGGTCCTCTCCCTTCTAAACACATGGGTTACCCTTGGGGTCCTAAACCCTTACTCAAACTTAGAGTTTATATATTGCATAAACTCTCCATCTTTTACTAATGAGGGAGATTAGTCATTTTTTTGCCAAAAACACTCTATCTTTTCATATCTTAAACACCTTACTTTGTGTATCAATGTGTACCAATATCTCTTTCATTTCTTAACGAAATTTGACGATACTTGACACTAACATCATCTACTCACTTGGTAGATTAGACATGTGCGAAGAAACGATGTTTCCGACTTGCGGGGCTCACGTGTTTATGTCATTAAAGACGTGATAAACTCAATCCCACATTAATAAATTTCCAACAACGTCTCCCCTTAAATTTGCCCTATGCAACTCAAATTTATCCGAGCTAATGAATTTCGAGTACCTGATGTTGAAACAAAAAAAAATGATAAAAGTCAAGTTCCTTTTTTTTTTTTTGCCTTCTAATCCACAATTTTTTTTTGTTTGTGTGTACAAATCTTAAATGTGAACACCAAATTGGAAGCTCGGTGGCTGATTTTAATCAAAGCATGCGGTATAGGCAATCATAGAAACTCGGAAAAACGCATGCCGTTCTTTGTCCTTATAGCCAACTAGTTAGAACTAGCTATAAATAAAGTGGTCCTATAGCTACTTGTTTTAGTAGTAATTACTAATTACTCATGAACACAAGTTGATGACGAGAGTTCAATTGTCATTCTTCTGTCCTCCTAAAATAAGTCACGAGTAATCAAAGTTTCTAAAACCATATGACAAATCTTATGAGCAACTATTTCACCATAGTGATGGTGGTTCTATTTCTGGTAATGGGTGCAACACACAGTATTAATATCAGTGAATGCATAAGGTTAGAAAGGGGAACTGCTCTCTTCATTTTTGGAGACTCATATTTTGATGTGGGCAACAACAATTATATAAACACATCCACTCTTGACCAAGCCAATTTCTGGCCCTATGGACAATCTTTCTTCAACTCTCCTACTGGAAGATTTTCTGACGGTCGTTTGATTTCAGATTTCATTGGTAAGCATCTGCTTGGTAAATTAAGTTGTATTTGGTATGACAGCGAGATCACTTTTTAAATTTTCTTATTTTCCATCAAAAGTAGGAAGGGAAATCATTTTTCCTCGGAACTATTTATTAGTCATTCAACTTTATATTACTTGTCCCAATTACATTTGAACAATTAATTTTTAGTGAACAAAAACTTCATCGAAACACATCAGTAGTTAATGCCAATGCTATTTTAATTTTGTCCACGCAAGCGCTAAATATTCAGTCCTGAACGAGGGTTTAATTAATTGTTAAGTGCACACGTTAATTCAGGATATGAATTGTTGTCTCCTTATACGACTTGAGATTGGTTAAACCCATATTCCATTTTTTTATTTTCTTTATTTTGCTGCTCAATATTCAGCTCTTCTCCATACTCTGCGCATAGCGAAGATTAGTGTACTGAGCTGTCCTTTTGCCTTTATTTTGCTGCTCGAATTGACAAATTAAACTGTGTGTCATCTTTTTGGTTTTATTCATTTGTGACAGCTGAATATGCAAATGTTCCAGTGCCGCCACCATTTTTGCAGCCAGGGAATGAAGAGGACTATTACATTAATGGAGCAAACTTTGCATCAGCTGGAGCTGGGTCTCTTGTTCAAACTTTCGAGGGTGCAGTACGTTCTTTTCACTTCATGGTCTCATTATTCATGCATTGCTAATTGTTAATAAAAATAATAGTTTAAGTTAGATATATTGATACATTAAGTAGTTTGATAACATTAACGTAAGCGACAGCTATCGATCATACAAGAACCCACAAGATTATACTTTGTCCAACCATAAAAGTAAAAGACCTTTTAACTTTAGAGAAAATAGTAGTAGGAGTAATAATTAACTTGCCGCTAATTGCGTTGAAATATTCTACTATTTGCCTGTAGTTAGTCTCGCCGCATATGATTCTAGATACTTCATGTTTAGCATGTAATTACCACTCATCATCTGTATTATTAAATGAACTGTCAGATAGTTAGCCGAATTTACTAATTACTTTTCATAGTCGATATAAGTACATAAATTATATAGTAATTATACATAGTTATACACATATTTTATATAAATTACTACCGGGGAAAGTATGCAGAAAAGACAGTATTTTCTATTTTATTAGTATTTTCTATTATATTAGATTAATATTAGTTAGTGATTCCGACTTAGTGAGTCATTTCTTCCGTGATGAACTGTTGGCACCAGTCTTACATTTTGTCTCTGTGGACCGAGGAGAAAATAGGCTCGGCGGGAAGAGAAGTGTACCATGAGAGAAGCAAGGAGGTCAACCTCTTTCAAATATACAAAGAAAAGGAAATGGCTCGGCTATCCCACCTAGCCAAGCCAGAAATATAGATTAGATATAAATTAGATAAAATGAGTTGGGGAAAAAAGAATACTTAAGTTGATTTCAAAATGTATGATTGAATCAAAGTGATTTATACTTCATTCAAGTATTGGATCTCCTGTCTCATCTCAATTAAGAGGGCTCATGGAAAGAACAGGCTATATATTTGCCGCTTAGTTTTATTTTAATTGATAGGTTGAACGACTATTTAAGTTGATTCTTGTTGGGGGGGGGGGGTCATCAAGCTACCTTTTAATGCAAAATTTAATTCATTAGACAAATTCGGCCAAAATTCTAAAAAGTGACCTCAAAAAGACCGATCAGTGCAAATAATCCTCATGCCACAGGCCAGGCCCAAAAACGAAAACCCTGCTATCTTGGACTTTCGACACGGATTGTCCTTCAAACACATTGGTTTTAATTTTTTGTCCGTCGTATTTGGGATCTTTAATTTTGTCTATGTTATTTATCGGAAAACAACATAGAATAGTAATACCCATAAGATGTAAAGTATTCACCCGTTCCTGCCCCCTTATGATTTAATAACTAAAACTACCCATATACCTATAAATAATTACTCGTATGCCCCGTTGTATGATTTCACCAATTGATGCCTTTTGCTCATGCTCTAATCGTACAGTAATTGTTTTTTTTGTGTGTGTCTTTTGTGTTTTATGTCTTTTCTTTATTTAGTTTGTTCTCTTTCTTTTTTCTAATCTTTTCATGTTTCTTTGCAAAAAATAAAAATAAAATATAAAGACCAAAATATTAGCTAATCACCCTTTTTAGATTAATAAGAATAATAAAATTAAATAATTAGAATACGACAAAAATAATTTAAAAATACTAAAGTCACTAATTATTTATTAAAATATAAATTAATAGATTTTTTATAATTGTTTTCTTATTTTACAAATAAAAAAAAACTTATATCCAAAATATGACTATATTTTTATAATTTATTTTACAAAATTAACTTGCTAAAAATGATTAAATAATTAAAATATTAAAATAAAGCTTAAACTTTTTTCTTGAATTTTTTTATATTTTCTTTCTTTTGAAGGAATGGACTTGTCCTTTACTATCTTGTTGGTATACGACATATACCATGTGGGTATCATAAATGACGTAGAAGTTTTTTTTTAAGGAATGAATCGGTCTTTTATAATGATACCCCGATAAATATCATGTGGGTATCATAGAGGACTTAGTGTTTTTTAAAGAATAAATATCCAGTCATTTATGATACCTTGTCAGTATATGATATATTATGTGGGTATCATAGAGAATTGAGTTGTGATTTTCTTGAAAGAATGAATCAGTCTTGTATGATACCTTGTCATTATATATCACATGATATATACCATGTGGGTATCATAAATGATTGAATAGTGTTTTTCTTGAAGATATGAACTAGTCCTCTAGCATACCCTATCAGTATATGATATATATTGTGTGTCACGATCCAAACCGGAGGGCCGCGACGGGCACCCGAACCCCACTTGTCGGGTACCACCTGTACGCGCCCATTTTCGACCTCGCTCGGGTCGAAGCGGAGCACGGACGTATGGGGTGATTCCTGGGTAAAGGATTGAGGAGTCGCCACCTAATTATGTTTACGGTGAATTAGGACACCTAAATATTAAATTAAGTGCTGCAATGTAACTCCAATTTTAAGGTCTGCAAAACTAGTGAGATTCTAGGTAAGGGTTCTTTATTATCCTAAAGGGAAGGGGTTAGGCATCCTTTAAGATCCGCTAACTTGCGGTTATCCGGTAAAACTCAGGTTAATTATTACTAGAAAAATACATGTTTTATAAGTATAAAAAAGATGTTTGCAAATATGATGCATTTTTATACAAGTAAATATGATGCATTTTATACAAGTACGTATTCGGATGACATAAAAGAAAGATACATGTAAAGTTTTTAGAAAACATGCATTTGTGACAATAAATTCTTTATAATGCCAAAGAAGTGAATCTTTCGAAAATCAACAAGTTGCAAAAAATAATAATAAAAAGATAAATTTATTTGATATGATTAATTGAAGCAAATAAAGATGACAAGAGTTGTTTTAAAAATCTTGAATAAGCGTGACGAGCCTAAAATAAATAAACTAGCGAAGGATTTCTAAGTTTGCGAGCCTACAAATAAAATAAGCTAGCGACGGGTTTCAAATCTTAAACTAACCTATGAATAAATCCTAAGTTTGCCTATTCTAAGCATTTCAATAATTACATAAGTGCGATAAATAATATTACAATACAAAGCGAGATAAAGCTGAATTAAAGAAAGAAATAACAATAAATAAACTTCAGAAATATTTGTCGTTATTTTGCTTTAATCCACAAGTGTCAAGAACAAACGGTTAGAAACATATAAATACAAATAACTTCATATCCGTATTCAAAGCAGTGAATGTTTTGATCGCGGAGAACTCAGACTTAAATTTTGAAAAGAACATTCCAATCACGTCGTGGCTGCAAACATATGACTAATGTAGTTTATTTTGATTGCCTCGCCTACTAAGCGTGTCGGTCTCTCGGGTGAAATAGAAAAGATCACTTATAATCACGTCGTGGGCTGCGAATATATAATTCACCTCGCCTACTAAACATGTTGATCTCGGATAAAAGTTTTAAGTCTTCATCCTTGCCCGAAGTTATATTTCCGTCTTTGCAATCGTGTAGGCCTCGAAATCGGCGGATATTTTTCATCGGCCCGGTGTAGTATCGTGTTCAAATCGATTAAATAAAATTGGAAACTTGATGGCGGCGGTAGTAAGCGAACAGGAAGCGATGCGATGCTGAGCGGTAGCGGTATCGATAGCGATAGCGATGCTTGATGCTTGATGGCGGTAGCGATAGCGATAGCGATAGCGAGCGATAGCGATGCTTGAGCGGTAGCGATGATAGCGATGTGATGGCGATAGCGATGCGATAGCGATGGCGATGCGATGCTTGATGGCGGTAACGATGCGATGGCGATGGCGGTAGCGATGCTTGATAGCGGTAGCGGTAGCGATAGCGATAGCGATGGCGATAGCGATAGCGATAGCGAGAGTGATGGCGAGCGATGAGCGATGGCGATGGCGGAAGCAAGCGAAACAGTTTCGAAAATGACGCGGTGTCTAGTTTTAAAGCGAGAGCGATGAGAACGGTAATTTGAATCTTGAAACGATGAATTGAAATAGAAAGCAATGTTGGAAAAATCACGGTGTCTAGTTTAAAACAGTAAAAATGATAAAGCGATAAAAGCGATGTCTGAAGCGGGGAGTAAAGCGAAACGAGAAAAGCGGCGCCCGAACAGGCTAGCGGTATTTATTCGAAACAAGAAAAAGCGATAATATGAAGCGAGAAGCGTCTCTAGAAGATGGGCCTTGATATTGGTTTGGATCAATAAAACAACAAAGAGAATGCGGTATTAATTCAATCAATAACATAATAATAATGCCAAGGAAGCAGATGATAGTGATTTAAAATACGGGCGAAGTTCAAATTGCGAAATATTCAAATCGGTCGCCTGAGCTGGTCGATGATTCAAACCCGAAATCGATTTCAAAGACCAATTTCAGGATAACCAAGAACAAGAATATGAAATGCAAGAATTGCGAAAATGTTGCCCCAAACCGGTCGACAGGCCGGTCGATGTTCCAAACCAATTGGAGTTTCAAACGGAATCAAACAATTTCGTCAATTTCGGATAACCAAAGATAACAACAAAGAAGAATGTAGGAAAATTGAAAAAATCTAAGCGGTCGACCCAGGCAGTTAGTGTTGGACCAATTGTGTGTTCAACGAAGTCAAATAATTTCATCAATTTCAGATAACCAATGATAACAAACAAAGAATGTAAGAAAATTGGAAAAATCTAAACCGGTCGACCCAGGCAGGTCGATGTTTCCGACCAAATCGGTGATCCGAAACAAATCTTACACCAAATTCGGATAACCAACATACATAAACATGAAATGCAAGAAATGCGAAAATGTTACGAACCGGTCGACCAGTCGGTCGACTGACCAAATCGATGAAAAAATCAGAGAAAATCAAAGGGGATGACAAACCTTTTCGGACTTGATTCTTGGAACAACAACGAAGCCAAATACTCTCAACTCAAGAACACAACAAAATAACTATGTATATATTGAATAAACTTCCGAAAATCCTTTTTTTTTTCTCTGAAAAATCCTCTCCAATGAAGAACAAATCATGGGGTATTTATAGGTGGATTCCCCCCCAAGAATCGAGTTTGAATTCGAATTAAAGGTAAAGAAAAATCCGGATTTGAGGGGCATGGGTCGCGGGTTTTAGGGGTATGGGTCAGTGGCGGAGTTGGTGGTGGCGGGGGTTGGTGTTGGTGTCGGGTGAGGTGACCGGCGGCGATGGGGTCGCCGGTATGGGAAGGTGTGGGGTCGCGGCTTGAGGGAGAAAAAGGGATATTAGGGTTTGGGTTTTTGAATTTTGGGATTTTTGTTTGTTTGGGGGATTAAAAGAGTTTGGGGAATGGGTGATGGGAATTTGGGCCGGTTCGGGTTTGGTAAGTGGGCCGACGGGAGTTGGGCTGGGGCGATGAAATGGATTTGGACGAATTGGGCCTGGCGGGTGGGCTTCGGTGGTGTTGGGTTTAATTGTTTTGGGTTTGGGTATAAGGGAATTTAATTGGGGATTGGGCTTGTGAATTTTGTTTGGGTAGAAATTGTATTGGGTTAGGAAATAAAAATGGGTTAGGAATTGAAAAATATAAAAGGAGTTTAATATTAAAGATATTATATATATATATATATATATTTTGTAAAAGATGTGAATTATTTAAAATAACATGACAACGTGATAATAATAAAATATAATTTTTTGCGAAATGCTTAATGCTTAATAAAAGGGAAATGCGATGCAATTTTGCGAGAATAAAATAATATAGCATTTCGGACAAAAATGCAAATGATATAAAATATGCGAATAATAATAATAATATGGAGATACACACATGTATGCCTATATTTTAAAATTATTTTAAAAGTGTCAAAAATATTAAAAATTACGAATAAAATCATAAAAGATGGGACAAAATTGGGTGTCAACAGATGCCCCTCTTTGGACGGAGACGATGAAAGAGTTTTCGGCCAAAGAAAGTTGACTGAGTAGCCAATTTTGCCCTGATCCTCGGGACTGCATGGTAAGAAATAGAATCCCGAGGGGTATAGAAGTTGCAAAAAAGATGGTGCACATTCAAGAAACAATGCCCCAGTGTCGACTTAGGATGACAGTGTCGCATTCTGAAGTTAATGGGAAAGAGCGGATCGACGTTCGAAGTAGGTCGTTTGACCAATTTGCCTTTGTTCGTTGTGAGATATAGTTCCATGTTATGCTGAGAGCTCCCGCCGATTCGAATTCCTGTGGACCAGAGCTAAGATAAAAGTTAGTGTATATGATTGCATAAGATATGTATGAGAGAATATGACTTTGTAAGTTGAAATGATGTCGTTGCTTAACGTTGTGCAGATGATGGCATTGGCGGGCGCCTGTTTACACTTTAAAATAAAGTACCCGCATTAGAAGGTGGGCGCCTGTTTTTTTTTTTTTTTTAAATAAAATACCCGCATTAGGAGGTGGGCGCCTGCTTTAAAATAAAATACCCGCATTATGAGGTGGCGCACGATTTAAAATAAAATACCCGCGTTAGGAGGTGGGCGCTGACTGAAATTTAAATACCCGTTAGGGAGGTGGGCGCTGATCAAATTTAAATACCGCGTTAGGAGGTGGGCGCTGATCAAATTTAAATACCAGCGTTAGGAGGTGGGCGCTGTTGAAATTTAAATACCCGCAGACAGAGGAGGTGGCGCTGATCAAATTTAAATACCGCGATTAGAAGGTGGGCGCTGTTGAAATTTAAATACTGCGTTAGAAGGTGGGCGCTGATTTAAAACATACCCGCGTTAGAAGGTGGGCGCTGATTTAAAACATACCCGCGTTAGAAGGTGGGCGCTGATTTAAAACATACCCGCGTTAGAAGGTGGGCGCTGATTTAAAACATACCGCGTTAAAGGTGGGCGCTGACTGAAATTTAAATACCCGCGTTAGGAGGTGGGCGCTGTTGAAATTTAAATACCGCGTTAGAAGGTGGGCGCTGATGAAATTTAAATACCCGCGTTAGAAGGTGGGCGCTGATTTAAAACATACCGCGTTAGAAGGTGGGCGCTGATTTAAAACATACCCGCGTTAGAAGGTGGGCGCTGGTGAAATTTAAATACGCGTTAGGAGGTGGGCGCTGATGAAATTTAAATACCGCGTTAGAAGGTGGGCGCTGATTTAAAACATACCGCGTTAGAAGGTGGGCGCTGATTTAAAACATACCGCGTTAGAAGGTGGGCGCTGTTGAAATTTAAATACCGCGTTAGAAGGTGGGCGCGACTAAAATTTAAATACCCGCGTTAGAAGGTGGGCGCTGTTGAAATTTAAATACCGCGTTAGAAGGTGGGCGCTGATGAAATTTAAATACCGCGCGTTAGAAGGTGGGCGCTGATGAAATTTAAATACCCGTTAGAAGGTGGGCGCTGATTTAAAACATACCCGCGTTAGAAGGTGGGCGCTGGTGAAAATTTAAATACCCGCGTTAGGAGGTGGGCGCTGTTGAAATTTAAATACCCGTGATTAGAAGGTGGGCGCCTGACTGAAATTTAAATACCCGCGTTAGAAGGTGGGCGCTGATTTAAAACATACCGCATTAGAAGGTGGGCGCTGATTTAAAACATACCGCGTTAGAAGGTGGGCGCTGATTTAAAACATACCCGCGTTAGAAGGTGGGCGCGGTGAAATTTAAATACCGCGTTAGAGGTGGTCATTTGTTGAAATTTAAATACCCGCGTTAGAAGGTGGGCGCTGATTTAAAACATACCCGCGTTAGAAGGTGGGCGCTGATTTAAAACATACCCAGCGTTAGAAGGTGGGCGCTGGTGAAATTTAAATACCGCGTTAGAAGGTGGGCGCCGATGAAATTTAAATACCGCGTTAGAAGGTGGGCGCTGATTGAAATTTAAATACCGCGTTAGAAGGTGGGCGCTGGTGAAATTTAAATACCGCGTTAGAAGGTGGGCGCGTTGAAATTTAAATACCGCGTTAGAAGGTGGGCGCTGGTGAAATTTAAATACCGCAAGATTAGAAGGTGGGCGCCTGATTTAAAACATACGCGTTAGAAGGTGGGCGCTGATTTAAAACATACCGCGTTAGAAGGTGGGCGCTGATTTAAAAGTAGTGTAAAGTGGGGCCTTATTGCCATGCCATGATAGTTAATGTGGGGACATAAGCGATGCAAAAGTTGAGTAGATGAGAATGCGACCTGTAAGTCGAAATACAGTTCTTTCCGTGGACACAACACGGTTGGGAACATGTAGTTTAGCATGACGTCTTTGTACAATCTCCAAACAGAAAGTGATTCTTGTAGTGAGTTGCGATCACGGAGGCCCTTGCGAATCTGCTCATAAATGTTGCAGCTTCCTGCTTTGTTCGACTGAAGAACTGTACTCAAATAAATTTATGAGTTTTGGGAGGGGAGTTGATTCGCGTTGACTTTGTAACCGGTCTTGGTATTTGCATGTCACGCTAATTCGGACTGTAGCCCCTCTCTGGTTCCCGTATTGGATAGCCATTACTGAAAACATTTGTTGAAAACAATTTGTTTGTAACAAGTATGCATATCGATAAAAATTACGTTGAACTTTAATGAAAATGTTTGTTGAAAATAATTTGCTTGTAAGAAAGTATGCATATGTACAAATGTCTGCCGGCGGTGACACGCAGTGAAACAAAACAAACGTCTTATCCAAAATTCTTCTGGCTGAAGACTTAGTTTGCCGATGGTTTTCCATGTTTATCGGCGTCCTCTGGCAGTGATCCCTTAAAAATGCCCAGTCGATATATGAGAATGGCGATCTTTTGAATGCACAACCGAGTCTTGTGTAGATTTCTTGCGTGCCCTATCAGGGTGATCAGATGGGTGCATTTTGTTTTTTTGTGAGATGAAGGAGAAAATATTTCCTAATGGTGGGACCGAAGCCGATTTAGGCCGCCTACGTATCCCCAGGAGGGAATCAGGTCATGGCGTAGTTCATTACAAGCAAAAGGGATTGTAAGGATTTTCTAAAATGGGACCGGCCCGATGTGGCCGCCACGTATCCCGCCGAGGGAATCAGGTCATAACGTAGTTCATGTAACAAAGAAATGTGTTTCCGGGGAAATTTGCCATCTCGGAAAGCGGAACCCGACATGGGTTCTTTGCGTATCACTTTGGAGCGCAATTTTACAACACAAGAAATGCATTACGGAAAAATCCTAAATGTAGTATCTTTTCAATGCATCTGCGTTGATAGCTTTGGCCATACTTCACCGTCCATTTCAGCTAGGATTAACGCTCCTCCGGTCAACACCGTTGAACCATATAAGGCCACTTGCGATTAGGTGCGAATTTTCCTTTAGCTTCATTTTGGTGAGGGAATATTCGTTTAGCACCAATTGCCGGTTGAAAGTCCTTGGTTTTACTTTCTGTTGAAAGCTTTGGCCATTCTGTTTTGATAAAGTTGTCAGTGGCGGCTGCGTTCAATCGCTTTTCATCAATCGGCATCAATTGTTCGCATCGATTCTGTATCCATTTCGCCGTTATTTCGACTTCTTGGATAATTCTTAAAGATGGTATTTCCACCTGGCTGGTAACACGATACATTTCCATAGACCAATAGATACGGCGTTGCCCGGTGAGAAGTCCTGGCGTAGTGCGATATCCCAAAAGTGCAAAAGGCGGATGCTCGTACGGTGCTTGTAATTATCAATCATCTTTCGTAGTATTCTTTTGATGTTTTTGTTGGCTGCTTTTGCTCCGTTCATCCGAGGTCGATGCAGTGGAATTGCGGTGAGTGATCTTAAACTTCTCGCATATCTCATTCATCGATTCTTTGTTGAGATTAGCCCCATTATGCCGTTATAATCGACTCAGGGATTCCAAATCGACAAATGATGTTATTGCGGACAAAATCAACTACCACTTTCTTTATTCTTGACTTGTGGGACGATGCTTCTACCCACTTTGTGAAATAGTCAATTGCCACTAGAATAAATCTGTGTCCATTTGATGCGGCCAGGTTCAATAGGGCCAATGACATCCATGCCCCAATTTGCGAATGGCCAAGGAGAGCTCGTCACATTGAGTTCGTTAGGGGGTACCTTGATTAGATCACCATGGATCTGACATCGATGGCATCTTTGCACGAAGTGGATGCAATCTGTTTCCATGGTCATCCAAAAGTATCCTGCTCTTAGAATCTTCTTTGCCAGAGTGAAGCCATTCATATGAGGCCCGCACGCGTGCCTCAGGTGTATCTCTTCAACTAAGCGCTTGCCTCTCGAGCACCAACACCTCTCAACAACCCGAGATCTGGAGTCATCAGATAAAGGATTTCTCCGTTTAGGAAGAAATGGTTTGCTAACCTCCTAAGTGTCCTTTTTTGTATCTGGTTATGCATACGGATATTCACCTATATTGAGATATCTCTTAATGTCGTGGTACCAAGGCTTTCCATCCAACTCTCCATCTATGTTGAAACAATATCTTGGGTGATCCGATAAGCTCACCTTGATGGGATCAATGTAGTTCTTATCTGGATGTTGAATCATGGAGGGACAGTGTTGCCAGAGCATCAGTGAACTTCGTTTTGAGTTCGTGGGATATGCTTGAATTCTATCTTCTTGAATTTTTGCATAATTCCTTCACGCAATGCGGTAAGGAAGTATCTTCCCGTTCTTGGTCGCCCGTTCGCCTTGTACATGATGAATCAATAAGTGCGAATCACCTATAACCAGCGGTTCTTGAATGTTCATATCAACGGCCATTCTAAGTCAAGTACACAAGCTTCATATTCCGCCATATTGTTGGTGCATGGAAATCGGAGTTTTGCCGAAATTGGGTAGTGTTGACTGATTCACGAAATCAAAGCGCTCCAATACCAACCGCTTTGAAGTTTGCGGCTCAGTCGAAGAACATTCTCCAACCCGGGTATTCTTACGAGATGTCTTCTCCAACAAAGCGATACCTCGCCGTCAGGAAAATAAGTCAGGAGAGGCATGTATTCTTCATCCACGGGATTTTCAGCAAGATGGTCGGCTAGTGCTTGTCCTTTGATAGCCTTTTGGGTGACATATATGATATCGAACTCACTTAGCAAGATTTGCCACTTTGCTAGCTTTCCGGTGGGCATGGGCTTACGAAAGATGTATTTGGCGGGTCCATCCTTGAGATGAGATAAGTGGTATATGCGGACAGATAATGTCTAAACTTTTGTGCAATCCACGTTAAGGCACAACAAGTGCGTTCGACAAAGTATACCGAGCTTCAATACGGTGTGAACTTCTTGCTTAAGTAGTATATGGCTGCTCCTTCTTTCTGTTTCGTCATGTTGTCAGAGCACGCACTCCAAATGCATTTTCTAACACAGACGGATATAACAAAGCGGCCTTCCGGGTTGGAGGCACCAAAGCAGTGGAGTTAGACAAGTATTCTTTGATTCTATCGAAAGCTTCGGCAATCCGATGTCCACTTGGTAGCGGCGTCTTTTTCAAAGAGAGCTTGAATATTGGCTCACATATCAACGTTGATTGTGCTATGAACTGCTTTGATGTAGTTGAGGCGACCAAGGAAACTCATTACGTCCTTTCGACTTTTGGAGGAGGCAAGTCTTGAATAGCTTTTACCTTTGAGGGTCGATTCAATACCCCTTCTACTTACAATGAAACCCAACAGACTTCCCAAATAGGACACCAAATCGCACTGCGGGATTTAACCAGGTTATACCGCCTCGGTCGGTCAAAAACTTCTCTAAATCATCCAAGTGATCACGAAGTCCTCCGCGACTTGATAATAACGTCATCTACGTAGACCTCTATTTCTTTGTGGATCATATCATGAAAAATGGTAGTCATGGCCCTCATGTATGTGGCACTGCATTCTTGAGTCCGAACGGCATTACTCGATAACGATATACCCCGAGGTGTAGTGAATCTTTGTCTTCTCTGCATCTTCCTCATCCATCAAGATTTGGTGGTAACCGACAAAGCAATCAACAAATGATTGTAACTCATGCTTTGCAGCAGTTGTCAATGAGTATGTGAATATTTGGAAGAGGAAGTCATCCTGGTGGCCTTGTTGAGATCCCGATAATCCACGACACTCGTATCTTTCCATCTTTCTTTGCACAGTACAATGTTGGCCAACCAAGTCGGGTATCTTGTGACCCGAATGACCTTTGCGTCGAATTGCTTGGACACCTCTTCCTTGACCCTTAAACTCAAATCGGGCTTGATTTTCCTTGGTTTTTGTTTCACCTGAGGGTAAGATGGATCGATAGGCAATCTATGCGAAACAATATCCGTGCTCAATCCTGGCATCTCGTCATAAGACCAAGCAAATACGTCGATATATTGCCTCAAAAGATCCGTCAGTTCTTTCCTTTGTGGGGCGTTCGGATGGGCCGGCGATTCTTGTTTCTCTCACATTTTCTGCATCCCCAAATTTATTGCCTCGGTTTCTTCTAAATTTGGCTTTGGTTTATTCTCAAAATGTTCCAATTCCTCTGTCAATTCTTACAGTTTGCGAGTCTTCCTTATACTCTTGAAGTCCTGTTCATCGTTTGGATTTTGTTTGTTTGTTTCATTACATGTCACATTCACATTATCGATGATTTATTAGTTTGCATCTTTGAAGAGAAAAGAAAATTAGAAAACAAAACAAATTTTTAAATAGCAAAAAAAATGTGGATTTGTCATTTAAGCTTTCAAAAGATGGAGGCAAAACACATTAATGCATAGATGCGATTCAAGCCTCAATTAGAATCGCATTGTTTCAAAAAGTACTAAGGTAATTTCTACCAAGCTTCAGGAGAAAGCAGTAGGGCACAGTCCAATTTTTCAAAATATCTCCATGTGCATCCCAAATAGTTGGGCCTTCATCAAAATCATCCGTAATTACATGGCATTCCATTTCTTCTTACGCAATAAAAGGCTTTGAGTCCTTCTGCGAGGTCGTCTGCATCATCTTCATTCGACTCTGGCGGCATATGCTTTGACAAATGGTGATTCAAGGGTGGAGCAGGCTTTGGCAAGGAGTGTCCCTTTTCTTTCGGAGGTTGGTGATAAGACTTCTTTAGAAGTGGGTTTATATCCGAGACCGAAAGTATCCTTCTTCTTGAGCAAGTGAGCAGGCTCCACCATACCTTCTAAATTCAATCAGAGGCCTCGGCCAGGGCTTAAAGCCATTCTTCAACATTTCTGGGCCACCATTGGCGAGGACCGGGGTAACTTCAATATTTCACTTTGGAGGCACATGTAATTTCTCGACATGGAAGGCAGACCCATCCAGGTGTATCTACGCTTTCAAGCGGCGAGGATCCGTCGCCGGGACATATTGAATTGCTCCTTCTCCGTGTACCACGACCTCGTGATGATCCCAAACAAACTTCAAACTCGATGTAGGGTAGAAGGAGCGCACTGACCACGTGGATCCAAGGTCTTCCCATTAGTAGGTTATAGGTGGTAGATATGTCTAACACTTGGAATTCCACGACGAACTCCACGGGCCCCACTTGTAATGTCAAATCCATTTCTCCCATAACGCTCCTTTGGGCTCCATCAAAACCTTTAACTCTCGGATGACTTTCGCGAATCTTTCCAATGCTAATTCCCAAGGCTCGGAGGGTCGTAGCGGGACAAATATTGACTGGTGAGCCTCCATCAATCAATACCTTAGAAATGAATTTGTTCATGCACTTTTGTTATGTTCAAAGCTTTGTTGTGGCACAAACCCTCGGTGGCAATTCTTTGTCATGGAAAGAGACTTTATGGGCCTCCAAGATCTGTCCAGGCCAAAGTAGAGAGTTTCTACTTTGTGGTCTCTCTCGATACATAAGCTCTCTTTGAGTACTTCCAATAAAGCGGCGTCCATGGTCAGGAGGAATTCATCAACAATGATAGCAAAGAAATCGAGCGGTGTTTTCTTTAATTGCTCTACAACGGAATACTCCTTGGTTGGCATCTTCCTCCGAACTCTTCTACTTCAGTCTCTGTTACAACCTTTTTTGGATTGTCTGCAGGGGCATAACATCGTCCGGATCTTGTCATACCAGCGACGACAACTTCTACAATTTGTTTCTCCTTCCTCCTGCTCCTTTCCCCAATCGAATAGCTCCAAGGCGGTTTGGTATCGACATACGACGTCACTATCCGCGATTTCGAGGAAGTACTTCCACTTCAAGCGGTGCTCTTACCGAATCAGAATTATAGGGGTGATCAAAGCCGATGATTCAACCCTTTCCTCTGTTCGGATCGGCACAATGGTCCCTTCCAAACTGTTTTCTTCATCAATGGTAATCATGTTTATATTGGCATTGTCATGATTTGGCAAAGGGTTGTTATTTACATTAGGGAGAGTCCTTTCAGTTGGATAATTCCCTCTTTGATCAAAGCCTCGATCTTGTCTTTTAAGGCGAAACAAATTCGGTGTCATGCCGGCGATCCCGAGTGGTACGCACAATGCTTAGTTTCATCATACGACCTGGGAATAGGATTGGGGATCCGCCTCGGGATGGGTTGGAGTATTCTGCGGTCCTCAATCTTTCGTATAGTTGGGCTAGAGGTTCGGCTAAAGGTGTATATGTCTTGAATGGCCTTCTTTCGTAATTTGCCCGAGTGCAGGAGTATTTGGTGGATGGTTTTGCTTGGTGAGGCGGATGTGTGGGTTGATCTTGTGGGAATTTCTATAGGTAGGTGCTCGTGGTGGGCTATATATTGGTTGGGTATGATAGACAGGGTAGGGAGTAGGCGAGTGTTGATAATAAGGCTGAGGGCTTTGTGTGCTTTGGCTATAGTAGGGAGGTTGGGATGACGGGCTTTGGTAGGTTGGCATTTGGTTGGACCTATGTTCCTGGACCGCCATGACAGGGGACGCTCCATCCCTCCTCTTCTTGATTGCTCCCCCGAATGAGTCTGACTGAATGGCCTTACTCGTCGCCTGCAATGCTGCTAAGTTCGTGATTCTCCCTGTTTTGATACCTTCTTCTATGAAATCTCCCATTCTGACCACTTCAGAGAAATTCCGTCCAATGACGCTTATCATTTTTTCGTAATAAGTTGCATCCTTCATAGATTGCACAAAGAGCGTGGTCATCTCACTTTCCGCCATTGAAATTGAACTTTTCCGCTCGCCCTCCATCTCATGGCATATTCTCTGAAAGTCTCTGTAGATTTTTTCTCCAATTTCATTAAATAAAATCTATCCAAGGCGTGTCGGTGTTAAACCTGAACCTATCCACAAAATCCTGTGCCATTGTGCCCCGGTTATGCCATTTTGCGGGTCTGGCTTGTGTACAGTCAGCGCTTCTCTGTTAAACTTCTTATGAACAACTTCATTATTATGGCCTGGTCCTTACCCACTCCAACCGACTTGTCACAATATGATCTCAAATGAGCGCGAGGATTTCCCTTTCCATCGAATAAATCAAATTTTGGTACCTTATACCCGATAGGCAAGCGAACGTCGGGATGCATGCGCAGAGATCTTCATACTCGAGTCCTTCATGCCCCTTGCTTGGTTTGAATGTTTTTAAATGCTTCTTTTAGGCTATGAATTTCCCTTGCCATACTTTCATCATTTCTAATCCTTGCTTGCCTTTCCATCTCTTCATATTGGTCTATCTCACGATGATGTATGTTTGGTATGGTAGAAGTGGAAGGTTGGGCTTCATTGCATATACCGTGGCACATCTTGCTTGTTAGTGATGTGTGCCATTGGTATTTGTTGGGTTACTGGTAATTTAGTGTGGGAGGGATATTTTGGACAAGTGGGGTAGTTTGGGTAAGTGGGTTTGGATGTATATATGGGTGTGAAGGATCTTGGGTCATTTTGTAGCGGGTTTTGTTGTGGGTGGCTGGCGGGTTGATAGGATGTGGATTAGTACGTTGTGGGTGGCGAATTGAGGATTGGTTACGCTTGGTAAGGGATTTGGGGAAGGTTACGGGAATGATGGTTCGTGAGATGGAAAGGTGTGTGGAAGCGATTCTGCGCTCGTCTCTTGTTCAGCGGTGGAGTGTTGATCTTGATGGAAAGATTGGTAAGATTAGAGTCGTTCGATCTCGGTTTGCATAGTTGCCATTCTTTGCGATAGTTAGGCGAGATATTCATCCGGAGGCGGAAGTATTTCTCCTTTCCGATGTCTCTGGTTCACCTCCGGAAGAGCGACAAGTCCCAAACCGGTTTGTTAATTGCCCACGAATCAGTCATTTTGTCGGATGATTGTGCCTTGGATCTCGTGAAGTAATGGTGTTCCGTGATTTCAATCAACGCGAATCAACTTTTGGAAAATAAAGCAGGCAAAATAAACCTTCTCTAAAAGATGAAACAAACCAAGTTAGTATGAGACGAATAATTATTGCTTTGAATAACATGTATAGAGTGGAAAAGCGATAAACAAGTAGAGACAAATTATATGAAAATTAAATGCAGCGTCCTAATGTGCATGGGGCCTCCTTTATCTTGGGAGGTGAGCTTAAACGCATAAAAATATGCAAGATCTTGATAAATTGATCCAAGCCAAAGATTGTGATGCCTTTTGTCGGAAATAAAGGTTGACTTTTCTTGAAATAATAATGCGTACAATAATAAAGTCGATAACATAAGATATTTATGCTCGGGTTCTAAATCTTGCTTTTGATCACCGAGATGAAGATGGGACCCTAACATTCTTTGGGTCCGACTCTGCGTCCTCTAGATATTGCACTATATTTTGCATTTGCCGCCACATCTCGGGGTAACGATTGTGTCTCCGAGCCGGAAATTCCTTATCCAAATTGTCGTGCCGATATCTTCAAAACCTTGCTCGCCATCGGGACTATGGTGCGTATTTCATCGCAATCCTCTCGTAGCCACGCTTGATATTCGGGGGTACCTCTGCTGACTACCTCCAATGTCTATTGTGTCAATATTGTTCCATTCATCGAAGACTTGCCTAGCTCTGGGGACAATGAAATTGGCCGAATGGAATTTCGAAATCCTCATATTTGCCCTGAGGGAATTATCTGCTCTTGTCCCAACCGCTCGAGTACGCGGAGTGGAGCGTAAGGTCGAGGCCTTTCAATCCGATAAGCTCAATATAATAAAGCCTTTGCATCTTATGTAGGCTTTTTGGCATTCGGGAGCAGAGGGTATTTCCATTGGATCTGTTCACGCAGTGCGGGGCGCCAAAAACCCATACCAATCATTCATGCCGACAAAGCGATATGAATCGCTTGCTCGTCGTAAGGCGGCGATTTTATTTGACTGTGAAGCATATGTCGACCATATTCGCAAGTGATAGAAGTGTTCCATTGCCCACATCTGCAAAATAAGGTTGCGACCTTCAAGAAACCTGTTTCACCTCTTTTACATTTCCCTAAAGCCGAAATATTTACGCTAAGATCATAGGGGCCAAAGTGAGTTGTGCTCCGTTTGCTCCTTCGAAAAGTGCCCGTGCTACGGAACATATGCAGTCTTGATCTTTCCATACTCAAGCGGGAATATCGAGAGACCCTAGAAAGGCGACGATGAATGCAATGGGTCGTTTGGTCCGCCAATGATCGGGGTGCAAGAAAATTCATTTTTGAATGTCTTGTAACTGTCTCGACAACCGTACCTCTCATAAAGATAATCCATTGAGACCAGTTGTTTTCAAAGCATAGGAGTTTCTTAGTGTTCTTTAGCCCTAAGTAGCGGAGAAATTTCTTTAGGATTGACAGTCTTGGGATAATTTGTCCTCTACCCTGGTAGATCAAATTGGTGAAATAGTTGATTTCTTCCAAAGTAGGAGTCATCTCAAAATCTCCGAATCAAGACAACCCGATCCGGATCCCAAAAATGGATCAGTGCTCGACCAAATGTTGATCGGGAAGATGTCGAACAAGCGAAACGAGGCAACCTAATCTTCTCCTAATTGCCATTTGGCTGCCAAGGTCAAAGTTTGTCCACCATATTTTCAGTTTGTTCGGAATCCCACTCACCATCCTGACTTGCGGCACAGACTCCATCTATAACAAAATAAAAATAAAAAATAAATATACATTTTCCGATTTTGGCATACTGTTTAGGCTTGGATCCGTCCATCAATATCCTGCTACACATAATATGCTGATTGGTCGTTGGGTTGTGAGTTCCGACGACATTTTGGTGGTTTTCTTATTTGTGAAGTTGATGCCAAGGATCAACCCACCTAAGATGTATGCATGCATGACTTAAAATAAAGGGTGGTATAGCTCTATCTTAAATTTTCTAAGATTTGGCTGACTAGACACAAGGTTCCCGAGCGGACTACTCGAGTGAGAAGGCTACGCGGCCACCAGATGGTCCGGTCACTCCGCGCATACGCCAACTCTCCTAAATTTTGGTAGATGGAAAGAAATTTGCGGGTGCGTAAAACACACCTCGCGTGTAGTGTGTGATAGTGTCAATTTTCCAGAGTGGAAGAAATATGAACGAAATGCCAATTTAAGGAAAGCAGTAACAATATAGCAATTAAAGCAGTTTATGCAAAAAATCTCATAAATAAAACACATCAAAGCACTAAATCAAATAAAAAAGTAAAGCAATAATTAATCCGAACTTCTTTGTGGTTTAAGAACTGATGCTCCCAATGAGTCGCCATGTCAGACGCCCATTTTCGACCTCGCTCGGTCGAGGCGAGCACCTGACGTATGGGGTGATTCTGGGTAAAGGATTGAGGAGTCGCCACCTAATTATGTTTACGGTGAATTAGGACACCTAAATATTAAATTAAGTCTTGCAATGTAACTCCAATTTTAAGGTCCGCAAAACTAGTGAGATTCTAGGTAAGGGTTCTTTATTATCCTAAAGGGAAGGGTTAGGCATCCTTTAAGATCCGCTAACTTGCAGTTATCCCAGTAAAACTCAAAGTTAATTATTACTAGAAAAATACATGTTTTATAAGTATAAAAAGATGTTTGCAAATATGATGCATTTTATACAAGTAAATATGATGCATTTTATACAAATACGTATTCGGATGACATAAAAGAAAGATACATGTAAAGTTTTTAGAAAACATGCATTTGTGACAATAAATTCTTTATAATGCCAAAGAAGTGAATCTTTCAAAATCAACAAGTTGCAAAAATAATAATAAAAAGATAAATTTATTTGATATGATTAATTGAAGCAAATAAAGATGACAAGAGTTGTTTTAAAAATCTTGAATAAGCGTGACGAGCCTAAAATAAATAAACTAGCGAAGGATTTCTAAGTTTGCGAGCCTACAAATAAAATAAGCTAGCGACGGGTTTCAAATCTTAAACTAACCTATGAATAAATCCTAAGTTTGCCTATTCTAAGCATTTCAATAATTACATAAGTGCGATAAATAATATTACAATACAAAGCGAGATAAAAGTGAATTAAAGAAAGAAATAACAATAAATAAACTCAGAAATATTTGTCGTTATTTTGCTTTAATCCTGCAAGTATCAAGAACAAACGGTTAGAAACATATAAATACAAATAACTTCATATCCGTATTCAAAGCGGTGAATGTTTTGATCGCGGAGGAACTCGAACTTAAATTTTGAAAAGAACATTCCAATCACGTCGTGGTCGCAAACATATGACTAATGTAGTTTATTTTGATTGCCTCGCCTACTAAACGTGTCGGTCTCTCGGGTGAAATAGAAAAGATCACTTATAATCACGTCGTGGTCTGCGAATATATAATTCACCTCGCCTACTAAACATGTTGATCTCTGATAAAGTTTTAAGTCTTCATCCTTGCCCGAAGTTATATTTCCGTCTTTGCAATCGTGTAGGCCTCGAAATCGACGGATATTTTCATCGGCGGTGTAGTATCGTGTTCAAATCAGTTAAATAAAATTGGAAGCGATGCAGCGGTAGTAGCGAAAGCGAGGCGATGCGATGCTTGATAGCGATAGCGGTATCGATAGCGATAGCGATGCTTGATGGCGGTAAGCGGTAGCGGTAGCGATAGCGATAGCGATGAGCGATGGCGATGCGCGATAGCGATGCGATAGCGATAGCGATGGCGATAGCGATGTGATGGCGGTAACGATGGCGATGGCGGTAACGATGGCGATGAGCGTAGCGGTAGCGGTAGCGATATGATAGCGATGGCGATAGCGATGAGCGATGGCGAAAAAGCGATGAGCGATAGCAGATGGCGGAAAAACAGCGAAAAAGCGATTTAAAATGACGCGGTGTCTAGTTTTAAAGCGATGCGATGAGAACGGTAATTTGAATCTTTGAAGCGATGAATTGAAATAAAGCAATGTTGGAAAAATGCGGTGTCTAGTTTAAAACGATAAAAAATGATAAAGCGATAAAGCGATGTCAAAGCGGAGTAAAGCGAAGCGAAAAGCGGCGCCAACAGACGCGGTATTTATTCAAAACAAAGAAAAAGCGGTAATATGAAGCGAGAAGCGTCTCAGAAGATGGACGCAGATTGGTTTGGATCAATAAAACAACAAAGAGAATGCGGTATTAATTCAATCAATAACATAATAATAATGCCAAGGAAGCAGGCGGTAGTGATTTAAAATACCCGACCCGAGTTCAAATTGGAAATATTCAAATCGGGTCGCCTGACTTCAGTCGTTGATTCAAACCAGAAATCGATTTCAAAGACCAATTTGGATAACCAAGAACAAGAATATGAAATGCAAGAATTACGAAAATGTTGCCCAAACCTGTCGATCTGACGGCCAGTCGATGACCGACCGAATTGGAGTTTCAAACCTGAATCAAACAATTTCGTCAATTTCAGATAACCAAAGATAACAACAAAGAAGAATGTAGGAAAATTGAAAAAATCTAAATCGGTCGATCTGACCGTTAATGTTTCAAACCCGAATTGTGTGTTCAACCCGAAGTCAAATAATTTCATCAATTTCAGATAACCAATGATAACAAACAAAGAATGTAAGAAAATTGGAAAAATCTAAACCTGTCCCGACCGGTCGATGACCGACCGAAATCGGTGATCCGAAACAAATCTTACACCAAATTCAGATAACCAACATACATAAACATGAAATGCAAGAAATTACGAAAATGTTACGGCAAGATCGACCTGGTCGGGTCGACTGACCAAATCGATGAAAAAATCAGAGAAAATCAAAGGGGATGACAAACCTTTTGGACTTGATTCTTGGAACAACAACGAAGCCAAATACTCTCAACTCAAGAACACAACAAAATAACTATGTATATATTGAATAAACTTAGAAAATCCTTTTTTTTTCTCTCGAAAAATCCTCTCCAATGAAGAACAAATCATGGGGTATTTATAGGTGGATTCCCCCAAGAATCGAGTTTGAATTGAATTAAAGGTAAAGAAAAATCCGGATTTGAGGGCATGGGTCATGGGTTTTAGGGTATGGGTCGAAGTGGCGGGAGTTGGTGGTGGCAAGGGGTTGGTGTTGGTGTCGGGTGAGGTGACTGGCGACGTGGGTCGCCGGTATGGAAGTGTGGGGTCGCGGCTTGAGGGAGAAAAAGGGATATTAGGGTTTGGGTTTTTTTGAATTTTGGGATTTTTGTTTGTTTGGGGATTAAAAGAGTTTGGGGAATGGGTGATAAATTTGGACCGGTTCGGGTTTGGTAAGTGGGCCAGCGGGAGTTCAGGTGGGGCGATGAAATGGATTTGGACGAATTGGGCTGGCGGGTGGGCCGGTGGTGTTGGGTTTAATTGTTTTGGGTTTGGGTATAAGGGAATTTAATTGGGGA
This sequence comes from Anisodus acutangulus, assembly GCA_029783415.1. Lineage (NCBI taxonomy): Eukaryota > Viridiplantae > Streptophyta > Magnoliopsida > Solanales > Solanaceae > Anisodus > Anisodus acutangulus. The sequence continues at coordinate 821,112 of CM056506.1, read as the reverse complement.
TTGGGCTTGTGAATTTTGTTTGGGTAGAAATTGTATTGGGTTAGGAAATAAAAATGGGTTAGGAATTGAAAAATATAAAAGGGGTTTAATATTAAAGATATTATATATATATATATATATATATTTTGTAAAAGATGTGAATTATTTAAAATAACATGACAACGTGATAATAATAAAATATAATTTTTTGCGAAATGCTTAATGCTTAATAAAAGGGAAATGCGATGCAATTTTGCGAGAATAAAATAATATAGCATTTCGGACAAAAATGCAAATGATATAAAATATGCGAATAATAATAATAATATGGAGATACACACATGTATGCCTATATTTTAAAATTATTTTAAAAGTGTCAAAAATATTAAAAATTACGAATAAAATCATAAAAGATGGGACAAAATTGGGTGTCAACACCACCAATCGTACAGTCAACATTTAATTATAATTAAAACAGACTAAGCCGAAAAGGATTATGGAAAATCTTAACCAGAAAAACCAACATATATATATATATATATATACACACACACATTTCCAAGGCCGACAAGGTCATACAATACTACTACACACATGACACCTGTCTACAAGCCTCTAAAAGAGTATACGACATCAAAAGGTCAGGACAGGGCCCCGCCATACCCATATAGACATGCAAAAATATACCATACCAAAATAGACCGACGCTTCAAAACAAGGGGAGTGCTCCAAAATCCGCTGAGTCAGCAACCTACTAATGTGGATCGTCGCCTTGCCTACGTGAACCTGCAAGCATGAAACGCAGCGTCCCCCGATAAAAGGGACGTTAGTACGACTGATGTACTGAGTATGTCATGCATGAATAATAACATAACATGGGTATAACAATAACTGAAACAGAAACAGTCGACCATCAGTAAATGCCTCTGAGGGCCCTAATACATATGCCTAAATGTTATGCACAATGCAAATGCGGAACGTGCAATCCGATCCAATATATTATATATGTATATAATGCATGAATGAAAATGAAACATTCTGAACTTATCGGATGACATAATATCCTTGCCTCTTCGGCTAACATTGGAAATATTAACATCTTTCTCACATACCTCAATACGGATTTAGAAACATATTTAGACATGATTTTAACATAGGAATCAATAACATGAATATTCTAAACTACTAGGAGTAGAATAATTTATGGAACAATATCACAGTTATATTTCATTACATGGAACATGCCAAAAGAAAGAAAGAATTTGCCTTAACATACCTTGAATAATAACGGAACCAACTCCTTTTTACTAATTACCTACTGGAACGTAGCCTTGAACAATATTTGCAAAAGGTTTATGTCTCACGAAATTTTGATGGCCGATTTCTCCTTTTCAAATGAAACCCAAGTTGAATTATAGAAGTATGTTGCTAGTGTTTCTTTCTCAATTCGTACAAAAGAGGTTGGAGAAATTTTTGGCAATGAATCACGATTTGTTTCCCTCCACTAACGTGACACCTCACTTATAGAATACTTAGTCATTTAGGATTAACTCGGCTGACTACACGTAATGTCCCCACTAACTTTGCCCCCCCCCTCCCACTAAAATTAATTAATCAAACCCACAATTAATTAATTTCATGATCTCAATTCACTTAAATCTTAAAAACTTATAAGACCTTCATATACTCAATGTCATGATTTTATGATATGACACTAGTCCATAACCTCTTTGGGGAGATACAACTATTATTATTAATCCTCATCATCACACTTGTTAAGTCCTAAATTATTTGCATCCTTTTATATGTCAAGCTCTTTACTAGCATATGTTAATATAACATAAATTTCCCGAGGCCCGAGTCCACTTGCCTGCGTTTAGATGCTCAACCATCGCTCAAAATTACAAGATGTTACACTGTGTCGGCATCATAGAGGACTGAGTAATATTGTAATGAATATGTCGTCTATGATACACTATCAGTATATATTATATATCAGGATGGTATCATAGAGGACTAACTGTTTTTCTTGAAGGAATGAATTGTCAGTCCTCTATGATACCATGTCAGTATATAATATACCACGTAGGTATTATAGATGATTTGAGTAGTATTTTTTGAAGGAATGAATCAACCTTCTACGATACATTGTCAGTATATGATATTTACCATGTGGGTATCATAGAGGATTGAGTTGTGTTTTTCTTGAAAGAATGATTCAGTCCTCTATGATACTTTATCAGTATATAATATATACCAGGTTGATATCATATAGGACTAAGCGTTTGTTTTTAAGGAATGAATCGTCAGTCATGTGAGTATCATAGTAAACTGCAATAATATATTTCAACTGCTATTGATTTGATATACTATATGCTAGAATAAATTATTTTTTGATATATATAAAAAATAAAAATAAAGATAATATATCCGTTATTCTTTTTATTGATATAAAAAAGGAGTTAAAAGGTTTGTAGAATTAGCTTATGAAGAAAAATAGAAATTAAAGAAAAACTAATTTGAAAAAAAATGAAATGAGAAAAGGAGAAAAGGAGAAAAGGAGAAAAAGTAAATGAAAATCAACATATATTTTAAAAGAGGAATAAATAAAAATGATAAAAAAAAAGGTGAATGAAATTAGACTTTGGAGGTAAAAAATGAAATTAAAAAAGGAACAAGAAATAAAGCAATAGAAAAAAAATGAAAAGAAAGGAGCTGGAATTAAATATGGAATCAGATTATGGTGAAAAAAATTAAAAAAAATAGTATGGTTTGGAAAAAAATGAATGTATAAAAGATGAGAAAAAGAAACAATTACCTACAAAAGCAATGAGTAGATAGGATAAATAGTTTTGGCGGGTATGAATGTAAGGGGGGCATGAAAGGGTAATTATTTTGTGTGAAGAAGACATAAGTTGTGTAGTATTTTAAGTTTTTATTGTAGTGTTCAGAAATTAGAGTTATGCTTTTTGGGGCATATGTTCTTTATCTTTCTTTTTTGTTCCTATTTGATGCATTTTTGGCTATTTTTATGTTAAATTTTGAAATTTTATATTTATCCGACATAATTTATGGGATATTATGATACAATAATATAAATATATGTCAAGCGAAATTTTAAGTTATTACATTGCAAAATGTGTTTTGAAGAATAAAAATTAAAGACAAATATGAGAGGGGCCAAAATTAAAGACCACCGCGAGATAATGACATTTGTACGAGTGACCCTTCAACACGTCCGCACTAAAGTTGGACCAAACAACACACCTAGAATACCTACAAGTAAGAATTTGCTATTGGTGTGTCAGACTTGTCATAAGAAGGTGCATTATGCAGAAATTCTTTGTTTTTTTTACTCTCAAATTCTTCAGGTGATTGATTTGAAGACGCAAGTGAACAACTACAAGAAGGTGAAATTTTGGCTGAGAAACAAGTTGGGCCCGTCAAGATCGGACAAGATACTTAGAAGCTCTGTTTACTTGATTAGCATAGGGACCAATGACTACTTAAGTCCCTTTTTGACCAATTCCACAGTCCTGTCTTCCTATTCTCGTACACAATACGTACAAATGGTCATTGGCAACCTGACCACTATGGTTGAAGTGAGTAAAATTCAACAAGTTCATTCGACCGGTAGTAATTGTATAAAAAAAATCATTTTTTGTCAATTTACATACAAATTCACTCATTAACCTTATGTGATATTTTCAGCCACTCAATTGGCGTGGGAATATTTTACCATTGCCATAATCTACAAAACATTTTAAAATATCCATTATAACATGTATAAATATATCCAATCCATTTACCATTTAATCGGGTCAAGTATATAACGAAAGACCCCCTTCTTACGTTACCGAATATCTAGTGAATTGGATATCCTTATAATGTTTTACGATTTTGGCAATGGCTAGCTATTGTCATGTCAGTAAAGTGGCTGAACATATCAGTTGAGCATAGTGAGTGAGTGACTTTGCATGTGTAATAACAAAAAAAAAGTCCCGTTTGCACAATTTCTTTCAATTGAATGACATGATGAATAATATTAACTCAAAAGGTACGATATTCATGCAGGAGATATACAAGAATGGAGGCAGGAAATTTGGGTTTCTGAATTTGGGTGACTTGGGATGCTTGCCAGGCCTAAGAATGCTTAATCCTCTCACCAAAAATGGGTGTTTGGAAGAAGCTTCAAAATTGGCAAAATTACATAATCTTGAGCTTCACAATCTTCTCTTAGGAATGCAACAAAGGTTTAAAGGGTTCACGTACTCACTTTATGACTTCAACCGTAGTTTGAGACAGAGGATGAATCATCCCTCTAGATATGGTATGCATTAATTTAACTTTATATAACCTCCAAATTCTTTTTAACTTATCAACATATCTGTTAATACTAAATAGAGGTGAATTCAGAATTTAAACTATATGCGTTTAGAATTTTGAATAACAACCTCAACGATTAGTGACTGAGTTTTGAATTTAATTTTATACGTATTTAGTAGATTTCTTAACACATGTACAGAATTTGAATCAAAGCTACTAAGTTCTGCATAATTCACAAGTTAAAGCCTACCTTCGTCCCTCATACTAAAAGTGCTTATAAGTCAAAATTTACCAACTTATAATCACTTTTGGTTTGATCAAGATTTTCATTATTTGATCTCTAATATTTTTTGTCGCTTCAAAAAATAAACCTCTAACTCATTCTCCATTTTATTTCCATCGTCCATCTTTTTTTTTAGTGTGACAATACTTAAAAAATTATATTTTTAACAAACAGTTTAAGAGGATTTCGGACATTTTAACTTTAAAAATGTGATAGTAAATATATTTCATATATATTCACAATATATTCTGTAATTATTATTTAGTGTAATTAATGTAATTATGATAAAATAGAGATCTTAATTCTATTAAGACTACAATTGTAATTATGGTAAAATAGAGATCATAATTCTATTAGGACTACAATTGTATATTATATATATATATTACATTAATAATAAAACTCAATTAAGGAGAATTACACTATTTTATACGGTATCAGCCGCCAAAAGTCTCCTCTCAAACCTGATTTTAAGAGCAAATTTTATTTGTTCGTCTACTGCAGGTGCTTTTCCCCCGTCTGTTAGGCACTTGCTAGTTGCTAGTCTACTGCCTCTGCTTTTCCCCCTTCTGTTAGGCACTTGCTAAATTGCAAATTTTGTTTGTTCATCTAAATTGTAAATTTTGTTTGCTAAATTGCAAATTTTGTTTGTAACGGAAAAATCAATTCCCCCATTACAATTCGATTTATTCCTTCAACAGTTCTACACCCTTTTATTTTCCTATCTCTCCAACAGGTCGTATACCCCTGATATATAGCAGTTCTACACCCTTTTATTTCTCTACTAAATTTCGAATACCCTCATGGCGTCACCCGCGGCTCACATAGCTTCCCACACTTCCTCTTCCTCAACACCCGATGTCACAAATTATCAGTCGCAGGCCCAGTACCCGACTCAGTGGGCCAACCCACGTCCTTGACAATAGTTCGGGCACTGGGCCCAGTCAACCAGTCCCATTCCAGACTAGGCCCAGCAGCAACAGTGGGCAAATGAGTTGACAGGTTAAAGAAGACGTAAATGGATGTCTAACATGTTTCCTAGTTGGCAAGAGGAGCAACTATGGGCAATGTTCCATTTATTACATTGGATTAGCCCCGGCCCAGCCCCTGCCCGTCACCACTAACCAGTCCCGACCCCCCTTCTCAGTCCTGCCCGTCACCACCCAGTCCCCCTGCCCCACCCGTGACCGTCCCCACTCACTGCATGGAAACTCGTGCACAACACGAGATTTTCAAATTAAAGTTCACTTTAACCTGGCAACTCAAACCATCTCACCCATTTTTTAAAACCCAACCTTAGCCAAACTTGACCAAGATTGGAATGCGGCCATGCGAGAGGAGTTTAATGCGCTTACTTCACAGCGCACTTGGGATCTTGTTCCGCGACCTGAGGGGGTGAATGTAATCCGTTGTATGTGGCTATTTCGTTATAAGTTCAGAGATAATGGTACCCTTGAACATTAGAAGGCCAGGCTTGTGGCACAGGGCAGCATGAGGGTAGTGATTGTAGTGAGACTTTTAGTCCAGTGGTTAAGCCAGCTACCATCCGCACGGTTTTGAGCATTGTTATGGGGAAGAATTGGCATATTCACCAGCTTGATGTAAATAATGCTTTCTCACATGGGGATTTGAAAAAAAAACTGTCTATATGCATCAACCGCCGGGATTTGTGAATCTGGAGGCTCCTCATCATGTTTGTCGTCTCCGTAAGTCGCTAGATGGGCTGAAACAAACCCCAGGGCTTGATATGAGCAATTTGTTACATATATCATACATATCGGTTTTCGTGTGCAGCAAGAGTGATCATTCATTATTCATTATTCATTTTTCATCGAGGTACTGACACAACTTACCTTTTGTTATATGTGGATGATATTATTCTGACAACCTCTTTAGATGGCCTGAAGCACGAGATCATTACTCTACTCAAGTCCAAATTTGCTATGACTGACTTGGGTAAGTTAAGCTATTTTTTGGGGATATCAGTGACCAGATCCGCACATGCCATGTTTTTGTGTCAGTGTAAGTATGCAGATGAGATCGTCTATAGGGCTAAAATGACAAATTGTAATATCATGTTCACTCCCATCTACTCTAAGTCCAAACTCAATGTAGATGATGGAGATTCGTTCAGTAATCCCTCTCTTTATAGGAGTCTCACAAGTGCTCTTCAGTATCTCACCTTCACTCGGCCAGATATTGCATATACGGTTCAGCAGGTGTGCTTGTTCATTCACGCTCATAGGGAGCCTCACTTTACAACTCTTAAACGTATCATTCGGTACGTTAAGGACATTGTTGACTATGGACTTCATTTATATCCCTCAACACCAACTAGATTGCTCTCCTACACAGACGCGGATTGGGCAGGCTGTCCGGACAACCGTCGCTCTATGTCCGGCTATTGTGTATTTTTTAGGGACAATATCATATCGTGGTCTGCCAAACAGCAAGCCACACTTTCTCGTTCGAGTGCAAAAGCAGAATATCTGCGAACATTGTTGCCGAGTTATGTTGGCTCTGAAATCTCCTTCTTGAGCTTCATTGTCTCATACGTAAGGCATCTTTGGTTTACTGTGATAACATATCTGTTGTCTACTTGTATCATAACGGTTCAGCATCAGCGAACCAAACATATTGAGATGGATATTCACTTTGTTCGTGAGAAGGTTGCACTGGGTCACGTTAGGGTGTTGCATGTTCCTTCCTCATATCAGTACGCATATATCTTCACAAAAGGGCTTTCTCGACAACTGTTTCTTAACTTCAGATTCAGTCTCAGTGTCCGGCCTCCTCCCGCTCCGACTGAGGGGTGTGATAGTGAATATATTACATATATATTCACAATATATTCTGTAATTAATATTTAGTGTAATTTAGGTAAAATAGAGATCCTAATTCTATTAGGACTACAATTGTGATAAAAGTAAAATAGAGATCCTAATTCTATTAGGACTACAATTGTGATAAAAGTAAAATAGAGATCCTAATTCTATTAGGACTACAATTGTGATTAAAGTAAAATAGAGATCCTAATTCTATTAGGACTACAATTGTATACTCTATATATATATATATATATATATTACATTAATAATAGAACTCCATCAAAGAGAATTACACTATTCTACAAAATGCTTATCAAAATCTAAGTCCTAACTGATTATAATCAGAATCAACACTTTTATCCAAATACATAATTGATTATGTACAACATCAATGTCAACAATTTCTGTTTATAAGTTACTTTCAATCAACTAAGCTAAACATATTTTTAAACAGTTGATTAAGCTGTTTGAATTAAGATAAGAGTCTCATTTTAGTTCATATTCATGTAGGTTTCAAGGAAGGGAAAAGAGCGTGTTGTGGAATAGGGCGATTTAGAGGAATATACAGCTGTGGAGGAAAGAGACCAGTGAAACAATTTGAGGTTTGTAAAAGCCCAAAAAGACATGTATTTTGGGACTCCTATCATCTAACTCAAACTATTTACCAACAAATGGCAGCTGAAATGTGGAATGGACCCATGAGAGGAGGGCCTTCTACTCTCAAGTCTCTCTATCGATGCCTCTAATTAACATCATTGTAATGTACAGAAACACAGAGATTCATTAACTTCTATGAGCAGAGCACCGCAATCACAATAGTGACTTCCATTTGCTCCATTCTAGGAAATTGTTTGTAATTTGAGTTGATATTATCCTTTTACGAACACATCTATTTCATTTTATATGACACTTTTAAAAAAAATTGTCATAGAAAATGTGACATTTATTTACATTTAGAAATCTTTAACTTTAAGGGGCCGTTTGGTTACAAGGATTAAATGTATCTAGTATTTGGTTGAGGGTATTAGCTAAAGTCAGTATAAAATTATACCAAAATCATATAATTATCTATTTCAGGTAAAAGGTGAGATTATCTATCATGGTAATAATGATTATCCTATGATAACATTTTTTAGAACCAAATGACACCTAAGAGCATGAGATCATGAGAAGTTTAAAATTTAAAAATTACTCTTATGAAATGTCCTGCCATATTTAAACCTGCAATTTCTAAGAGTAATGCCAAATAACTTAAGAGTTTTGCTAGAAATTGCTTTGGACCTTATATTGTGAGTAAGTTGGAATTGGAAACATGGAGCTCCTGCTCTTATCCAAAACAAGGACAAAATTTTAATTGAAAGGATTGTAATGGAGCATGATGGGGTCGTTCTTAAAATAGGCCCGACAAGAAGAGGATGCTGACAATCTTAACTCAGAAAATGAGTCTAAAAATAACATGTTATGACTGTTGCTAAACTCCAACAAGTTGCATTCCTGATGCTAACATTTTTATTTTATTTTATTTTTTGTGCTCAATTATTTATTACTCACAGCCCCACCTGCCTGTTTTACTGTTACAAATGAATGAAGCAGAGAACGTGGTACTCCGCAAATTTTGCTAACAATTTCACAATCGTCAAAGGTAAAAGAAGAAATATATATATATATATATATATATATATATATATATATATATATATATATATATATATATCTACATTCTTAATTTATTGTTTCTGTATTATCTGATATGATCATTGATAGGAGTATAAATAATTGTTCAAGTGGTTAGGATTCAGTATTATTCTAGTGAATTTTGAAATGTGTATGGTTCTAAGAATTTATAAACATATTACTGCTGCTTTCCAGAAGAAACAAGAAAAACGAAACAAGCTAATACATGAAGGGTGTGCGCGGTACGGAGGAAAATATTTTTCTGAAAAATATTTATTAATTTTCTCATATTCGGATAGTCAAAAATTTTAAAAATATTTTCTTTAAAAAAATAAATTATATGAGGAAAATGATTTTCCTAATGTAACCAGGGAAAATAAGTCCTACAAATAGCAATCCATATTAATTGTCTCTTTCGCACCCTCGAACTCATTCCCACCCCACCGCACCACTCCTTCACCACCCCCACCCTCCCAAAAATTTATTTTTTTAGGTTATATTTATGCCCTTCGGGGTCAGCGGCTTTCAACTCGCCATAAGTTTTCTCCACCATCCCCCATCCCCCCGCTACCTCACCCCCGGCACCCCGAACCCCCCTCTGGATTTTCTATTTCATATATTTTATTTTACTTTTATAAAAAATGAGAAATTTGTGTGTTAAAGTGTGGGGTGGTGGTTAGAGTTAAGAATTTTTTTTTATTTTTTATATATTTTTTTTAAAAGTAAAATCAAATATATGAAATAGAATTGGGGGGGGGGGTGGATGGATAGAGGGGTGGGGTGGATGGTGAAGGGTGAAGGGTGGGTGCTTGGGGTGAGGTTGGAGAGGGTTTGAGTGTGATATTTTGCGAAAAATATTTTTTACTAGCTCACCGAACATGAAAAAATAAAATAAAAAATTATTTATTTTCCAAGAACATATTTTCCGTGATAAACATTTTCCTTCGTACCGAACACACCCGAAAGCTTGCTTTTTTCTCTTACTATTCATTCCATTTTACAGAAAGAGACTCACTTTCTCCTAGGGTTGTCTAGTGGGCCGGGACGTCCCAATCCCGTCCCGCCGGGTAAATTAGGAGATAAGGATTGACTCTAGTTGGGTTCAAAATCGGGACAAGACAAACGCATGTCCCGCCTATCCCGGTCCCGATCCCGCCCCGGCGCATCCCATTTTTGCCCAAAGTAACCGTTGCACAAACGACCATTTGTATTTCTAGCCGTTGGCAACGGCTACAAACGGTCATTTTGACCCCCCCCAACACCCCATAAACCCCCTACCCCACTTAATATTTATTTTTAACCCCTAAGTTAGTATATTTACACATTAACCCTATTTCTCAATTATAAATATCTCATTTTCCTCTTCATTTTTCTCACAAATCTTCCTACCATCTCTCTAATCTCTCTCTCTAAATTGCACACTAAATATTATATTTTATTTGCTAATTTCTATCAAAGTTTAAATATTGGGAGTGAAGTTGTCAACTAGCTTGGGGATCATCGAGCAAAGTTCAATTTTCAACATCGGTTACACGTCGACATTACGTCGGCGTTTGGTACACTCGTTCCTTCTTTTATTTAAATTATTATTGTTTAATTTTAATTATCGTACTTAATTTTCTTAACTTTAATTCTTTATTTGCATGATTATAATGGAACGAGGTGGACATTTTTCTGGTAGAGGTAATAGGGGTAACATGGGAAAGGTGCATCTTCTAGTAATCCTAATTATGATAATTTCACTCATGTAGATGAAACTGAACTTTATAATGTTGATATTAATGCAAATGTGCTCATTAGATCATGAGGTATATTCTGCATCTCCATGAACCAGACTATGATTTAGAAAATGAATTAGAAAATAATTTAGATAACACACCCACTAGTGCAGCTCCACCTCATGCTCAGCTCAGACTGAGTCTCAGGCTGAAACTAAAACTGGAATCCCTCATATTCCCCTAGTATGAGAAGAGGCCAAAACAACGAAAATTAAAATCACATGCATGAGATTTTTTTGAAAGGGACATTCCTAATCAACTAGTTGTTTGTAAAATTTATCGCGAAGTTTATAAATTTAAAACTGGAAAAGATCAAGGCGGGACAGGAGGTTCACGTGGAAAAGAATCACAAAACAAGGTATAATCAATACTTGGCTGAAAAAACGGGTGTGCAAATGCCTTCTGAGTTGGGACAAGGTTCACATAGTGTCCCCGATCAAGTACAAGGTCGAATTAATCCGATGACCGGGGGGGGGGGTTATAGCTCCGAAATACGATAAACACAAAGATCGGGAAAAATTAGCAAAATTAGTTGATGTGGAGGGTTTGCCTTTTTCATTTTCTTCCTCTCCTAATTTTATTCATTACATTCGAGAAACGTATAATTCTGCTTTTAACGGTTTTTCTAGATCAACTATTAGAAGAGATATTTTTAAATTTGCGCATGAATATCAACAATATTTACGTTATGCGTTGTATCATTTTAATGGCAAAGTGGTTATCACTTCTGACATAGGCCGTAGTACTAATGATAATGATTATTTATATGTTTCATGTCATTCAAAGTTTGAGGCGTGTCAAAGACATCGTCCTTAAGAATATTTCACCCGATATGGGTGTATCCCCAAGATTCAACAAGCTCTTCTAGTATAAAATTAGAATCCCGAATCTAACAAAGATTTATCTTATACGAAACCTAACAATTTGGAATATAGATGGAAGAAGTAATTCTATGTATACTCTTGATATGTGTCACTCTAAAAAAGAAAAGGACCTATTATATTTATTTATGAAGAAGATATATATCTCATATGAATAATATGTCTCAACATCATAGGCATTTTAATGGTCATAAATATGATTAAATGGCTAATTAGAATCAAGATAATAAAGGAGTCAATAGAAACTGTCACAAAGATTATATTGTCTCATTAATCAGCCATTTAAGTGGATTAGAAATAATGGTTAATGAATGACAATTCATGAAATGGAATCAATTGTCTGTTTTAATAATAGTAGCAGACATTACAAATGTCTATAGGGTGATTACTATTATTTTTAGATATAAACTTTTTCCAACAATATTTGTGGTGTAAGAACAAATAGAGGGGATAGGCAGTGGAAGAACAAATAGAGGGGAGGGGTAATTGCCTAATGGGTTAGGAGCACTGAGGTGGCATGCCACGTGACATCCACCCATTAAATGTCAGTGTCATGTAAGATTAGATGGTCACCTTGGATAAAATAACAGATGAGGAATATATTTAAATCAATTGTATAACGATAAAAGTATATTTAAACTCAAAGTATAACGAATGGTATACTTGACCCTTTTCTAATAGTACAGGGGTATATTTGACACTTTTCCGAAAAGAAAAAATAGAAGCATAGAAAAAAGTGCGAAGGAAATAAAAATCATCTTGAACCCACAACTTGTACTTTGACAGAGAGTAAGTAGCAGTATTAGAATTAGAGAGCCGTATCCCAGTAATGAAATATTTATAAAACATTACTCACATTTATGTTTTATATTTCGTCCATCTTAACTTTTACCGTTTAAATATTTTAATAAAATTACTTTAAACGTTACTCACACCCACATTTAATCTATTTCTGAAACTTTTTAAAATATTGTATATTATTCTTGTTAAGTGCTTTAAAAATGTATTAGAGCCATATATCTAGAATTTTCAGAGGAACCAAAGAATATAATTACTTAAATAATAAGGAAACATAAAATATTATCAAGACTAATTAAGAGACAGAGTATACCTCTTTGAATCTGATTATATTTGGATGACTCAATGATTTGTTATTGACCAATCGTGTAGGGCTCTACGATTTGTAAAAAAAAAAATTTTTTATGAATTGGAGACCCACAGATGGACAGTAAGGTCCGTTAAAAAATTCAATAACTCGTGAATAGCTACCTGATAAATTCTTTTTGATTTATCGCGTAGTTCAAAACAACTTTTATGGATTTTTTAAATTTTAAATTTTAAATAAGTACTCTTTAGGCGTGGACTCCATTTTATTTGCCAATAATTGCTTGTCCCGACGAACCACTTGTTTCAAGGCATGTGCTTATCCTTTGTCGGCTCAAACCAATTTTCCCAATCACACGTTTTCCACGTCACTATTGCCACCTTATAAACATCTCTTGCACCCTTTTTTTCCCCTTGCTTGAAGTTTGTTGTAAAAATGGAGTGGACGAAAGAACTTTGTCACTGGTAAAATTAGTAAAAGAGTTACGGAGTATGTACTTTTCACTATATTCTACTTTTATGGAAAACAGAATTTTACTTCTCTTTTTTTTTCTTTTCTGATTCAATTAGATAATTATGTTTTAACCGAATAATGAACATTTAAAATTGAGTAATGACTTAATTTTAGATAACTTTTAGTATTTCTTATAAATATTATTATAATATGAATTTAAAATAAAAATATAAGTAATTAACTTATTTAATTGAGACTAGAATAAAAGCCGCTTAAATCAAGACCTACCAACCAAAAACCATCACATAACTAATTAGAAAAAATAAACAAATAAACGAAATATGCATTGCACAAGCATCTGTTATGGTAATAAAATAGGGAATGCATAATAATATTAATAAGACCGCCATATATTACTCAAAAAATTGATAACCAAGTGAAGTAAAAAGAAAAGGAGAAGGAAAGCATTTTAAAAAGAAAAACACAAATCCTGCTGTTTGGCTGCTAAACAGTGAATAATATCAATTATTGGACGGCATATGTATAGGTGTATAGGTATATTCCCATTGACAATTTGGCATTATTTTCCGAGTATTGGAGGCACCATATTATATACATACCTGATAGGCTGATACCATTTCCAAATTCCAAGTTGTTATATATACTCCAGACTTTCTCCACACAGTAGAATAAATTCTAATTAAAGTAATCATAGGTCAATTTTTATCTCCATATGGAATCAATCCCATTTTCAAATGTCTTACGATCATGTTGTCCACAATCATTTTGTGAACATGCCTACGTTACTTGTCTCCACGGCTTTGATTACTACAGATAATTATACCAACCATAGTAATTTTTTGCAAATTATAAAAGTTATTATTGTTACATACAATACTGAAGGTTACACTTTCGAATCGAATAACTGTATACGCTTGATATGAATTTAACATTGCAATATAACTATTGCAACACCCAAATGCAAATTTTAGATACTAAACAAGCTCTATTTTTTCTCTTAAATTGTGAGATAATTCTAAAAAAATTGATTTGGAGAAAACATAATTTGTAAACTTGCATGGAAGTGGAAACATTGGATTTTCATATAAACAAAAGAATAATAAAATAAAACATATAGTTCGCGGTTTATATACAGTCAAGCCTCTTTATAATAACAACGTTTGTCCGAAAATTTCATGACCGCTATAGTGAGGTGTTGTATATATGTATACTAGCATTTGATATTTTTATCTCACTTAGCTGTTATAAATAAAAGTGCACAAACAATTATTTTTCTGTATTTTTTATGTTATAAACGAAAACAATATACTTGTTAATTTTAAAATCTCAATTAATTTTCATATCTCATTAATTAAAAATTGAAAAGACTAATAAATTAGTAATAAATCTATAACTAGTTGTACATGTTACACCCCATGATTTCATATGTCAAGTATACCCTAAGGTAGGGAGCCTAAGATAAGAAAAATAGTTCCCTTGAGAAGATTAAGGAAGGATCGAGTTGAAACCCATAGAAGTCATTAGAGTTTAAGAGTCGTTAAGCCCTTAGAGCTTGCGATCCTCACGGTGAATGCGTCGTATCAAGCCGATGTATGATGAAAGGATTTATGATGCCATAGATGAATTAGAGAGGCATTGGGCCAAGGTTTGAAGTACATCTAAAAGATTTCAAGTTCCACTCATCGTTTTGCGCATGCTTAAGAAGATGATTCATCAATTTGAGTTCTGACGATCCGCAACCCTTCCCGAGAATCATGTATGACTTATATGAGTATTCCGAAGGTATAAGGAAGATTTACAATCAATATGACCAAAATAAGTACAACTCGACGAAGATTGACAAAGTTTCGACAATACGCCATGTGTTTTGTGTAGATGTCCTTCTGCCTCGCGAATGTGGCTGCAGATCAGAGCCATTTTTCAGCCCCCTTACTACCACCATATGTGGTGGCATATGTTGCAGTATATGGCCATATGCCCTACATATGGGGCCGCATATGTGAGGCGGTTTGGTGGCCTATTTAAGGCCAAAAGTCGATCAATTTCATTCTTATCCCCAAATTTCGACCCTTGAACCCTAGACACCTCCTAAATGCTCTCCAAAGCTCTCTCAACCATTGAAGAATACTCCTACGAGTATCTAAGGTGATCTTCTTCTTCCAAAGATCAATAACACTTGGATAATCTCTCTAGTTAGCTTAGTAGGCTTGTGAGCTTCTTTGAGTTAGTTGAAGGTGGTTGTGAAACACATCTTGGCTGATTAAGGTAAGGATTTATAACTTTTAAGTGCTCTTTTACTTATCCTAACTTAAAATGATTGGTTGATGAAAATAATTTATGAATTGAAGAAGCATAGTAGATATAATCTTGAAAAACATCTCATATGATATGGAGCTAGGTTAACTTGTTGTTTAGAATTGTTGATTGAGATTGAGGGAAAATATAAATGATTGAAGCATGTTAGTGAAGTTGTAAAGTTAAGGAATAGAGTTATGGAAGATGGCAATATTGATTTGAGTAAGGATCCATACTAGGATGACTTTAGAACTTCACGTATACAAGTTATTCGGTGAATTGTTTAAGTGAAATCTTTTATGGAGCACGAGCTTGATATTGATATAAATCCTCACCGTGATGTAGATAATTGTCCGTAGAAGGTGTGAGGGTTCGTGGGACTTAGCTAGCTATGTCGATAAGGTATGTGAAGGCTATCATTTTCTTTGTTCTTGACATAATTCCTTTAACAAGCTAGTTTTGATTTCGGCGCACAAGATATGCTAGCCACAAGAACCGTAATTGAGTTATCACGACCCTATCCTAGTTATCCTTTCTTGTAGAGAACGAGTTACAGTTATACATGTTTAGCCACGTACTTAGAATGATAGAAAGCATGACTATAGGTTATAGCGAGTTGTAGTTGCCTTCAGGTCGTTGCCATCGAGCTATGAGAGTTGCCTCCGGGGCTATGATGTTTGCTTTCGGGACTATGATAGATTGCCTTCAGGGCTATACAATGTGCCTACGGGGCTATACAAATTGACTTCGGGGCTAAGCAGATGTGTGTTTACCTTAAGGGTTATATAAGTACAGCTTGCCTTCGGGGCTATGCATTCATATCTAAGTGCCTTATACGAGGCTAAGTAATAGATATTAGTTTACGTAGTTAGTAGCCAACATAGGCAGGTAAGTGTAGTCAGTTCTTCCCTTAGTAGCTCTCAGTTTATACTCCGATTGCTTTGTATTTCAGTTCAGTTCAGTTTCAGTCGCCTTATATACTTAGTACATATTATCGTATTGATGTCCCTTTGCCTGGAGACACTGTGTTTCATGCCTGCAGGTGCAGACAGGTTGCAGGAAGGATCACACCAGTAGGACCCACTGAGTATCAGCCTTTGTGGTAAGCTTTAGATAATTCAAAGTTGTCAGGTTTAGTTTTTTGGTATATCTAGAGATCATGGGTAGGCTGGGACCGTGTCTTGGTCATGAGATTTGTTAGAGGCTTGTAGACGTGTTTTGTATATATAGTAGTGTCTGTATGTGGCTTAGTCGACCCTTTTATATAGTCTGTTTTAGGATCTTACTGCGTGCAGGGACTAGGGCAGGCCTTGTCGCCCGCCCAGTCGTGTATATATATGTGCGGGGATAGTCCCATTTTAGTCGAGTTGATTTCTATTTACGGATATTTCAGTCTACGACCTTGTTGGCCTAAGTTAAGATGCTTTATTTTTTCAATAGGGCCTCATGGGTCCAGTCCGCCTTTAAGGCTCAGATTATGAGTTCAATTTGTTATGCTCAGACCTAGAAATGTACCGAGTGGCATCCACGCCCCCTAGGCTGGGGTGTGACAAATTGGTATCAAAGCAGGTCAATCATAGAGAGTCTACAAGTCATGTCCAGTAGAGTTTTGTCTATAGATGTGTTGTGCACCACATTTATAGACATGAGGCTATGCGGCAATTATGAGTCAGTTACCATTATTTTAGATCCAAATCGTGTCGTAAAGTTAAGTCCTAGAAACCCGTACTTATATTTATGTACTCATATTGATGATGATACATAAAGATGCCTTCTTCTCGAAGGGCTACGGTTAGTGGAAGGACCGATATAGTAGCAAGACAAAAAATGAGCTACTCTATCGAAGAAGACCCATCAAAGGCAGCTAGTTATTGTATTGAAGAGGATATGTTTGAGGCGACAAGTTATTCTATTGAGGATGACCCATCCGAGGCTCAAAGTGAGTCGTCATTCAAGGTATTATCGACTCTGCCAGCCTCAGGAGAGCAGAGGAAAGTTTCAGCATCACCATATAGAATAGAATTGAGTCCTCTAAGAGATCAATATCAGTACAATCTTGGGAGTCGGTTAATCAGGAACCGCCAAGGTATGCTGGATATAATTCAGATGAGGATGATAGTCAGGCCAAGAGGGCCAAGGTAACCGACGACTCTGAAAATTTTCCAAGAGATAGCAGATTGCCAATGCATGGACAATGGGTTGGATCACCCCAGCAGTTTACGCTTGACTAGGGCTCCATACAGAGCCAAGGCAGGAGTCGCAAGCATCGTAATCCCAGGATCAAAGTAACATAGCTCAGAGTAGGACACTTTGTAGCAAGTGTGGTCGGCTGCATATCGGGCCAAGCCGGATGATTACATGTGACTCTCTTTGGTGCGGGAGTAAAGTTCACAGGATGCGGGAGTGCCCAGAGTTTAACCAAATGGAGATGTAGCCTTAACTCCGACAATGCTTGAGACCGCTTAGAGGCTACATGCATGCTAGCGGTCACCTTATTGCAATATTTACTTCCGGTAAGTCTAGAATATAACAGCAAGACTATAAGTTTAGCGAAGTACAAGAGATTATACTAGTACTCTTAAGATAAATCACAATAAGGATGTGTTATTGAGCCCAAGGGGTAGACGAAACCAGATAGACACACTAGAAATATTAATATGACCTTAAATAGTGTGAGATGAGGGAAAGTGTGTTTATGGGCTATTGGTACCCTACCCAACTAATTAAGGCAACGGTAGGGGTTTTGAAAGGGAAAGGGAAATCGCAGCAAGACGATAAATGACATAGATCTATACGTATATTGAGTAATACATAGATAATTTTGGACCCATGACAAAGAGAAGCTAGTGTATAATTTGAGCTATTTAATTGTGGGTAAAAGATGAGACTAGAATAGTAGAAACACTAAGAAAGAAAGCAGCAGAGGTAAGATCACCGAGTTATTAAGTGTCGAATCTGGACTACGAAGATAACACCTAGAGTCAGAGATTAAGGTAGAACAGATTGTTCGGAGGTAAACATCATTAGAGGAAAATCATCCAAGTTAGGCGTTAAAGAATAGAAAGATTAGATGAGAGGACTGAATCGAAAAAATATATAAATCTTTGGACTTTCGAAGAGAGATATAAGTTAGAAAAATACCCAATACTTACAGATAGTATAACCAATAATGGATAGCCATTTTAAAATTTACCAAAGAGTACGATGACCCTTCATAAGAAGACGTACAATAAAAGTTCGACAAGTAAGGATTTCAGGTTGAGATGTCTAAGAAAAGTCGACCTACGTCTACATACTGAGACTAGAATACACCGAGCTAAAAAAGTCAGAACCAGAGATGAGTTAGTAAGATAAACAAACACACTGCGATATGAGGTCCCGTTTGTGAGTTATAAGTATGGTAAGGTATTCCGGTAAAAGAACCCTTCATAAAGTCCATAAGAGTTAACATTCTAGGACGAATGTTTCTAAGAGGGAAGGATGTTACACCTCATAATTTCACATGTCAAGTATATCCTAAGGTAGGGATCCTAAAATAAGGAAAAGAGTTTCATTGAGAAGATTAAGGAAGGATCGAGTTGAAACCCGAAGAAATAATTAGAGTTTAATAGCCACTAAGCCCTTCGAGCTTGCAATCCTCACGTTGAACGTGTCATGTCAAGCTGATGTACGATGAAAGGATTAATGATGCCATAGAAGAATTAGAGAGGCCTTGGGCCAAGGTTGGAACTACATCTAAAATATTTCAAGATCTAATCATCATTTTGCGCATGTTTAAGAACATGGTTCATCGATTTGAGTTATGACGACCCCCGACCCTTCTCGAGGGTCGTGTATGACTCATATGAGTATTATGAAGGTATACGAAAGATTTAAAGTCAATAGGACCAAAGAAAGTACAACTCGACGAAGATTGATAAAGTTTCAACGATACGCCATGCGTTTTATGTAGCGGATGCCCTTCCTCTTTGCATATGTGGCCGCGGATCGGAGCCATTTTTCAGCCCCTTCACTACCACCAAATGTGGTGGCATATTCTGCAGCATATTGACATATGCCCCACATATAGGGTCGTATATGTAAGGCGGTTTGGCGGTCTATTTAAGGCCAAAAGTCGATCAATTTCATTCTTATCCCCAAATTTCGATCCTTGAGCCCTAGGCACCTCCTAAATGCTCTCCGAATCTCTCTCAACCATTAAAGAATATCTAAGGTGATCTCCTCCTTCCAAGGATCAAGAACACTTAGATAATATCTTTAGTTAGCTTGGTAGTCTTGTGAGCTTTTTTGAGTTAAGATGAAGGTATTTGTGAAATACCTCTTAGCTGATTAAGGTAAAGTTTTATCACTTTTAAAAGTACTATTTTACTTCCCCAAACTTAGATTGATTGGTTGATGAAGATAATTTATGAATTGAAAAAGCATAGTAGATATAATCTTGAAAATATCTCCTATGGTATGGAGCTAGGTTAACTTGTTGTTTGAGATTGAGGAAAAATATAAGTGATTGAAGCATGTTAGTAAAATTATAAAGTTAAGGAATAGAGTATGGAAGATGGTGGTATTGATTTGAGTAAGGATCCATATTAGGATGACTCTAGAACTTCACGTACACAAGTTGTTCGGCGAAATGCTTAAGTGAAAGCTTTTATGGAGCACGAGCTTGATATTTATATAAATCCTTCACATGTGTAGTCCGTAGAAGGTGCGAGAGTTCGTGGGACGTAGCTAGATGCCTCGATAAAGTATGTGAAGGCTATCATTTTCTTTGTTCTTGGCATGATTCCTTTAACAAGCTAGTTCTGATTTCGACTCACAAGATTTGCTAGCCACAAGAACCGTAATTGAGTTATCACAACCCTATCATAATGATCCTTCCTTGTCGAGAATGAGTTACAGTTAGACATCTTTAGCCACGTACTTAGAACGATAGAAAGCATAACTATAGGCTATAGTGACTCGTAGTTGCCTTTGCGGCCATGCCGTTGCCATCTGGCTATGATAGTTGTCATCTAGGGCTATGTTGTTTGACTTTAGGGCTATGAAAGATTGTCTTCGGGGTTATTGGCCATACATTGTGCCTACGTGGATATACAGATTGACTTCGGGGCTAAACAAATGCGTGCTTGCCTTAAGGGCTATATAAGTACAACTTGCCTTCGGGGCTATACATTCATATATAGGTGCCTTATATGAGGCTAAGTAACATATATTTATTTATGTAGTTAGTAGCCAACAGAGTCGGGTAAGCGTAGTTAGTTCTTCCCTTAGTAGCTCTTTATTTTATACTCAGATTACTTGTATTTCAGTTTAGTTTCAGTCGCCTTTACATACTCAATACATTATCTCGTACTTATGTCCCTTTGCCTGGGGACACCGTGTTTCATGCCCGCATGTGCAGACAGGTTGCATGAAGGATTGTACTAATAGGACCCACCGAGTATCAGCCTTTGTGGTAAGCTTCATATCATTCAGAGTTGCTAGGTCTAGTTTTTTTGGTATGTCTAGAGATCATGGGTAGGTCATGGCCCTGTCCATGTCATGATACAATTATGATTCGTTAGAGGCTTGTAGACGTGTTTTGTATATATAGTAGTGTCGGTATGTGGACTAGTCGACCCTTATATATAGTTTGTTTTTGGATCTTGGTGCGTGCAGAGACTAGGGCAAGCCTTGTCGGCCGCCCAGTCGTGCATATATATACGTGCCTGGGCATTCCCATTTTAGTCGAGTTAATTTCTATTTACGGATATTTCAGTCTACGACCCTGTCGACCTAAGTTAAGATTGTTTTTCTCAATAGGGCCTCATGGGCCCAGTCCGCCTTTAAGGCTCAGATTATGAGTTTAGCTTGATATACTCGGACATAGCAAGGTAACGAATGCCAACCACACCCCTAGGCTATGGTTTGACAGTTCCATACCGATAAAGAATTAAAATCTAAGGAACTTATGTTTTGAAAATAGGTGATTTTAAAAAATTTCAAAACTAAATCAAATTACTATGAGATTCTTTTTTACCTTTTAGATATCCGTACTTGAAATTTACTATATGCATGACATTAATGGTGATTATCATAAAAGGGCAGCCCAGTGCACTAAGCTCCCGTTATGCGCGGGGTATGATTATCATACATATTTTAATATTTTGTTTTTATATATATATTATACATTTTACAAAATATTATTACACAATATTTGAGTATGATTGTTATCGAGAGGTAATTTTACAAAGAGTGTACCGCTATAATGAATGTCACTCATGTTATAGGTAGAACCGTAGAATGATGTTATAGAGAAGTAAAATACAACATAAAAATCGATTCCGGAGTAAATAAGACAGATATAGTGAAATGCTATTATAACAAATGAGAATTATAGAGAAGTTTGACTGTAATCCCTAAATTAATGACAAACAAACAACAAACAACAACCTAGCCATTGTAATATGTTTCTAAATTAATGACATATTTTTATATTTATAAAATTTTAACAGTATATATGTTTATCTTTAATGACACGATATTATGTCATAAAAATATTATACCATATTTCAGATCATAATACAAGAATAATTTTAACATATGCTAAATTTATCTTTTTCTAATTTCGTGTCATAGACCGCCATATTTATACTCCATATGTTTCAATTTATGTGAATTTTTTACTATTTGGGAAGTCTACGAGGTGGTTCTTTACTTCTCCATTGTTACAATCAGATCTGAAAAATGAGAAAGAAATAAAAAATAGACATGAATTGAATCATGACTATATAAGATATTCTGATATGTTGAGATTAAATATAGATTTCTTTGACCACGTTTTCCTTATATTTTTTCTAAATTATTTAAATTATAAATTATCATGACTTATAATATTTTTAATGTAGTTTATAAATATATAAATTTTATTTTTATAAACTTAATAAATTTATGTCAAAATTTAAGATAAAATTTATAAAGTTGGATTCAAGTGACGTAAAAAAGAAAAGGAAGAGAAAAGCAATTAAAGAAAAGAAAAACCAACTAAGGAATTAAAGACAATGTGATGGAGGGGCATACACTAGGATTTTTTGAAAATTTCGTTATAAATTTAAGATTACCTTAGCTGTACAAATCAAATAAATAGAAAAACATATACATTTGCGTGTTATTGTGTGGATGTGGACGCCGGAGCTCTAGTACTTGCTTACCTCCTTGCCTCTTCCGATCTGAAAATCATTTCTTCTCTATCTCTTTAAGAGTGTTAAGACTTCTCTTTCTCTCTTGTTGCCGCCATTTTCTTTTGCTCCAATTTTTACTTGTTTTGCACAGTTTTGTTTTCGTGTTATATATTTGGAGAAGTAACTTAGCAGGGAAAGTTGAGTTGACCGGAGATTTCTCTATTGTTTTATGCTCAACTGAGACAAACTGCCGATCCTGAGGCTCGGGGATCGGAAATATGGGTTCAGAAAGCAATCAACAGCCTGAAAACAATGAGCACCAAGATTCCAGACCTTTATTTCTCCAGAAGTTTCGTCTCTATGAGACTAGCTCGGTATATATTTGACAAATTGATTTACTTTCTCAATTATTTTTTTGTTTATGTTACCAAAATGATGATTTTGCTCTATGTTTCTTTTCCAGTTGTAGATTGAAGGAACTCTTTTTTTTTTTTACTTTAGATCATGTAGTTAGTTCCTTTTGAGCAGATGTTCTATCGAAAATAACCTCTCTATCCAACAAAGGTAGAGTTAAGGTCTGCGTACATACTATCCTCTCCAGACCCCACTTTGTGGGATTACACTGACTTCGTTGTTGTTGTTGTATCATGTAGTTAGTAATTTTTAGCATATCAAGATGTTAATTTTACTGTTTGGATTTGGTCATCTATTATGATGTACCTATAAATTTGATGTCCAACTTGTTGGCTGAGCAAGATTTATCTACTTGGACTAAGATTTGCTTAGTTAAAATTTCAATTCAGATTGTTTTTTCCAATTTAGAGCAATATCTTCAAAGCAAATGTTTAAAAACAAAAGGAAAGCATCTTCAAGTAAAATTGCTCTTTGTCCTCCCTCAAGTCGCGCGTGTTGTAAATTATTTCATTTTTATTTTGTACATTCGATCTACGAGATTTCAGGACATGTCCAAAAATTCTTTTACTTGACCATTTCTTGCAGTTGCATAGAATCTCGCAATCAATCGATAAGCGGGTTCTCTTTCTTTTATGCCGAACTTATTAAGTATGTGCGAGCGTGTATCTGTGTAGTCACATATCCTTAGTTATTTCTTTTTTTCCTTTTACCAATTGTACTTGATATTGAATATGAATGATGATTATGATGTTATTATAGCAAGTTTAAGGGAGAAAGTTAATTTGCTTTTATATATTGTCAAAAGAGTTCATCTATCCTACCTTTACATGTCACAGAACTTCTATATGGTTGGAAGAGATAAGAGTAGAACTTCTTGGAAAGTTTTGAAGATCGACAGATTAGAGCCTTTAGAGCTCTTTATGTATGAAGATTCTGCGACATACTCAGAACTTGAATGTATTGACCTTCTTAAAAGAATACATGAAGGGAATATATCAACTGGAGGGCTTAAATTCGTTTCAACCTGCTACGGAATCGTTGGTATGTTATACCATACCACTAAAGTTTCATTCTTTTTCCAAATAGATTTATTAATTTGTAATGCAACTGATGTTTCTTTTCCAATTTTAGGTTTTGTAAAGTTTTTGGGACCTTATCACATGTTGCTTATTACGAAAAGAAGGAAGATTGGAATGATATGTGGTCATGCAGTTTATGCCATTACGAAGAGCGAGATGTTCCCAATTCCCAATTCTACTGTGCTATCCAATATGGCTTATTCTAAGAATGAGAACAGGTCTTTTGTCAATTCTGCATGTAAATGTAAAATGTCCATAGTAGTTTTTGAGAAGATATTATAATGGAAATATAAATGCTTCTAATTTCCCTGTATTTATGAGCGTTATACTAGATGTGGTTGCTTCATTTTTATTATATTTTCTTCTATTTCGACGACTATGAATTTTGTAATGTTTAAACTTGTCTCACTTTTGAAGTAATCTCTGTACTATCTTGTCAATACCCCTGCAGTGTTGGAGCTGCATGGACATTATATAGACTATAGTGAGAACATTATAGATGAACATTTTGTAGCTATACTATTGTAGATCCCATTGCAGTTTATTTCCTACAACTTTACAGGGCAAACTACAGTGGTGTGTTGATGTTATTTTTACATGTTGAGTGAGACGAGGTATCAGGATTTCAGTGGCACATGTGTTTGCCTTTTTTGTTCATATTTTCTCATGTTAGAATTTCTTCATTTTTTTATTTCCCTCTTTTAGGTACTGCATCTTATTTTGTAACTCATTTTTGCCTTTTTATTCTTTTTTTCTCTCCCATTATTTTGGGAATAGATACAAGAAGCTCCTGCGCACAGTGGATCTCACAAGGGACTTCTTTTTTAGCTACTCCTATCATATTATGCTCAGTCTTCAAAAGAACCTGAGCAATTGTGAGGCTGGACTCACACTTTACGACACAATGTTTGTATGGAACGAGTTCTTAACCCGAGGAATTCGTCATCAGCTCAAAAGTACTCTTTGGACTGTCGCTTTAGTATATGGATTTTTTAAACAGGTATTTTCAATTTGAAGTTGTTTCAGAGGTATATTGAAACCAAGAAAAATCTAAATTTGACCTCACCATAGTGGAGAAGATGATCCTTTTTGATATGATACCAACTTATTTGTTGTATTAGTTGATGATTTTTTCAGACTTTAGTATTATGATGTTTCATGATGACTTTACCAACTAAATGACTTTGATATTTAGCCATTTCTAGGATAATACTTTAAACATGTTATCATATAGTTGTTTTTTGTAGGTTACGCTTTCTCTTTCTGGTAGGAACTTCGTGTTGACCCTAATTGCTAGGCGATCTCGTCATTATGCTGGTACCAGGTTTGTCTAATTGACTTTAATAATGTATCCATTTTTGCTTGATTGTGACTTATCTCATCGAGTTCCGGTAGATCTAGTAACTCTGGCAATAGTGTGCCATTTGAGTAATCTTGGCATTTACCCATAATTAACTTGAATCGATAGAAGAAAATTCAAAAGAGTGTTATCAGTTACTTTCATGTGAATGGTCTTTGTATAATCAGATAAGTACGAAGTATAAGTAGCTTTAGATTGAATATTTCAGTTAGTGATCTTGGTCCATCTCATGGTTGTTGAGTTATTTTTCCTTTTATGTTATGTAGATATTTAAAAAGAGGTGTAAATGAGAAGGGCCGCGTAGCAAATGATGTCGAAACAGAACAGATTGTGCTTGAAGATGTGCCTGATGGGCGCCCTGTACAAATAAGTGCGGTTGTGCAGAACCGGGGCTCAATACCTCTTTTCTGGTCGCAGGAAACTTCGCGTTTGAATATTAAGCCTGCCATCATACGTATGAGAAAGATGCATACTTTATTTTTGAAGTATCCAATTTACTCAATTTTCATGACCGTTTCTTTTTATAGTCTCCAGAAAGGACTCGAAGTTTGAAGCAACCAAACGTCACTTTGAGAATCTTGTGAAGAGATATGGAAATCCAATTATAATATTGAATTTGATTAAGGTAAACTTTATCTGGGATTCTGGATCCAATTTGATTTGCCTTTTTATTTTTCAATAATATAACCTTCTCTTGTTCATCTTCCCCTTTTGTTATTTTTTACGCTAAACAGACTCGTGAGAAAAGGCCTAGAGAAACAATTCTTCGTGCAGCATTTGCTAATGCCATTGAGTTTATAAATAAAGATCTTTCCGAGGAAAATCACTTGAGATTTCTTCACTGGGACCTAAATAAACACTCTAGAAGGTTTGCCTGTTGCTTCCTTTAGCTTGCAAATGGTTGTACTTGTTATTTTTTCCTTTTCTTGTTTGTTGGTCTGATGGGTTTCTGAAAATTTGACCTCTTTTCCAGCAAAGCTACAAATGTCTTGACACTCCTGGGCAAGGTGGCCGCTACTGCATTGGAGCTAACAAGCTTCCTTCACTGTCAACTTAACCCTGCCTCAGAGACTGGGAAATTTCTGAAGTTCTCGTCCATTGAGTAAGTTTGGCAACCAAAGTCCTCCCAGAGATTTGATTTTCTCAGTTCACGAGAGTTGATAGTTCTCAATTAGCTTTATTACTTAGGAGATTACCTCCAACACTGCTTGGGCTAAAAAGCTCAAATGTTCTTTTGGGTTTTGTTGACATTCTCTCCTTTGAAATTTGTTGTAACTTGAGGGTTAGGCAATTTGTATTAACGTGTAGGCTTCTGTCTAGCAATTCTACGTCCTATATGGCTTTTATCTCGCCATGACCACATCTGAACTCCTTGTTTTCACATTGTTTTTGTTTGTCTCTGTAGCAATACTGGAGATCAAGCTGGACACGATCTTTGTGAAGTGAGAGCTGTACCGAACTCCACTAGTGGCGATTACCATGTCAACCTTTCAACACTACAGAGAGGGGTGTTACGAACTAATTGCATAGACTGTTTGGATCGCACAAATGTTGCACAATTTGCCTATGGGCTGGTTGCCCTGGGCCATCAGCTGCATGCCTTAGGCTTTATAGATGTGGAGAACGTTGATTTAGATTCCCCTTTAGCAGATAATCTGATGAAACTCTATGAAGAAATGGGTGATACACTTGCACTACAATACGGAGGGTCTGCTGCACATAACAAGGTAATTCTCTGACGTTCTTTATTTTTTCTGAAGATCAAATATTACACTTGGCTTCATGCATTTTCATTATGATTGAAATTTTATCTGCGAATGACTTGTTGAAATCAGCAAATTACTTTCTACCAGTAAACACACATGCTGAAAAGTACTAAAAGAGTAGTGGTTCCCATATGCTATACTGATGGATATGATCTAACAGATATTTTCAGAGAGACGAGGCCAATGGAGAGCAGCAACTCAGTCTCAAGAGCTCTTTAGAACGCTTCAGCGCTATTACAGTAATGCATACATGGACGCTGAGAAACAAGATGCCATTAATGTGTACGTGAATATTTTCTTCATAATAAGTTTCTTGTATCTGTTCTTTCAACAAACAAAGGCAAGTTCTAAAATAAATACATGTGGTCCCAATTCCAGGTTCTTGGGACATTTCCGACCTCAAGAAGGTAAGCCAGCTCTCTGGCAATTGGATTCAGACCAGCACTATAATGTTGGGGGGCATGCATCAAGTTTAGTCATGGAAAATTCTAGGTAAAAAATTGCCCTTTTTATCTGTCACTGAGATGAATATTCAAGTCAATTAGTGATGTACATGGAGAATTCACTTGAAAAGCTGATTAGGATTTCAACTTCTGGTTTAAACCCAAAAGAGAAATACTTTAGTCAAGCCAGACCAGTGTATAAAAATCCACCAAACTATTACTGAGGCCGTTTCTTCATGTGCAGGCCGTTTATTAAAAGGTCGCTATCAGAAGGAAATTTGATATGCGGAAGTAGCTGTCCTGTCAAAGAGAATGAGACAGAGCAGACCGATGACTCTGATCATCCTTTGCCTGAGAGTGCAAAAGGTGGTAGTATGGGTCTTTCCGAGTCCACCCCAGAAATCTCAACTTGTGAAACTGATATTTCGTTTGCCAGGTAGCTTAGTTTAGATTTTCTTTGCTGCATAGATTTATTTTGGAGCAGTAGAATACATCAGTTGATTCAAAAGTCCTTGGGTTGAGTGGATAACTGGATGCTAAGTGCTAATCATTGTGAGAGTTGTATCTTTGTGGTTCCTTCATACGCCCATCGACAAATCCACTGCAACTTTTGAATGTTATATCATATATGTATCTTTTCAATGAAGACTGTGTAACAATTTCTTTTAAGAAATAAGCTAATAACAGGTTAGTGGCTACTCCCACCGTCCCAAATTAGTTGTCGTGTTTCACTTCTCGAGAATCAATTTGATTAATTTATGAAGCTAAATTGGATTCGATCAACACAATTTTTTTAAAGTTTAAATCTATATGTTCAAAAACTCTACGAAAAGTACTACAAGTTGCAATGGTTCTCATGTCAATGTGATGAAAAAATACATTTTAAAATGTTGGTCAACGTTAACATAGTTTGACTTTCGAAAAGAGAAACATGACAACTAATTTGGGACAGAGAGAGTATTATATTCATATCCAAAATACATGTATTAATCAATTCTTCTCTCTTAAGGAGCTTCTTATTGCTAGTGTCCCATTTAATGTTTTTCAGAAATAAAGTTAATAGCAGGTTGGTGGCTATAATATTCACGGAAAAATGTTTGCTAACCAAATGCTGTCACTCTTAAGATTCTTATTTGCTCTTTCCCATTTCTCTGTTGGTTCCTATCTTTGTTTTTCCTTTTGGAGGGGTTGTGTACTATTTCATTCTCGCCACTTGTTTCTTGTTTTGTCTCTTAGTAAATTGGTGCTTGTCTCACTTTTAATAGGTACACACCCTCAATGTCTGGTAGACAGCTTTTCCTGGATATGCAATTAGAACAGCGTCTCGGCAGTGAAAGTGTTAGATTGCGTGAACGTGTTGATTCAGTTGATTTTTCAAATTTCCTAGATATTGAGTGGCTCTCTTCATCCGGAAATTCATGTGAAGAAGAAACATACGAGAGGTATCTTCTTTCATTTTTATCAATACTTTGATAGAAGTTGTATACCCATACTTTGGTTTACCACAAAACTTTGGCTAGGACCAAAACTTAAGATTTATGAAACTTTGGAGTAACTGGTAAAGTTGTCTCCATGTGACCAGGAGGTCATGGGTTCAAGCTGTGGAAACAACCTCTTGCAGAAATGTGAGGTAAGGCTGCGTACAACAGATCCTTGTGGTCCGTCCCTTCCCTGGACCCCGCACATAGCGGGAGCTTAGTGCACCAGGCTGCCCTTTTATTGCATTGAAATATCCGACATTAAAGTAATTTTGAGAAAACTTTATAAAGAACTACCTAGAGTTCAGGCTTGACTTTCGGATTATCTCGCTAAGTTAGTGACATGATGATGCAAAAGCGAAGTAGGAAGCTGGTGGTTGTGTTGAACCCAGGATAGACTTCTTGCACTAGTCTAATTCTTCTGATACTACTTTGAGAATTTTGATATTTGGGAACTCTTCACTCGGGCTTCTTAATACCTAGTACAGACAAAAGGGAAAATCAAACG
Organism: Anisodus acutangulus; assembly: GCA_029783415.1. Taxonomy (NCBI): domain Eukaryota; kingdom Viridiplantae; phylum Streptophyta; class Magnoliopsida; order Solanales; family Solanaceae; genus Anisodus; species Anisodus acutangulus. Next base: position 791,281 of record CM056506.1, on the reverse strand, counting down.
AACTATTTACCAAAGGACGAAAAATATGACTTTCTGAACGTCTGTCTTCGCAGGGCGATTAGAAAAGAAAAGATAATTTAATTCTTTTACATCCTTCTTTCCACTATTCTAATCAAAATAAGTTGCTCTTATGAATGACCAAGTCAAAATGAGATAAAAAAAACTGATGCTTCCTTGGCTGTGTGACTCGTTCCATGGTTTAGTTAGAAGTATGGCTGTCATTTTAATAATTCTATCCTTGTAGATTAGTTGTTTGAATCTTATGGAAACATCCTATAAGGCCAGTGTTAGATGTCTTGGTTCTTTGAATTTTACACTTAGCTCTATTCATGCAGATCTGCAATCATAGGTTCGCCATGTGGTGTCCTCTCATCAGATGGTTTAACGGTTGAATCTAAAGCTGAAACAAACTTTTCAGCAATTGAATCTGCATCAAGCTTAAAGGTCAGTCCACACAAAGCTCATAAGTGCTTTTAGCTGGAAGCTCTAGTTAGAATAGGAAGATCTTGAATATATCTTCTTATTTCTGCCTCTTACTTCTTATTAGCTTCACTCTGCGTCTTTAATAAGATTACTGATGCACATGAGTAATTCTTTTTACTTTTTCAATCTTGTTATTAGCGTCAGGAGCAGATTAGTGGAGATCTCAATATTGATGCCAAAGGAAGTAATAAACATATTACTGAATTTTCTGAGAAGTTTGTGCATTGGGTTAACAACGGCGATATGCTTTTCCCTTGAGATCATTTCCGGTCTCTTTGAAGCTGTATTCTTTCAGATAATTACGTTCAATCAAACCATCCGAAGGATGTGGATTACTTACGGAATAAAATGACAGGTGATGAAGATTAGGTAAGAGGGGAACAATGATTTTTGTTAGAGAAAATATGCCTAAACAAAGCCATTGAGATTGTAAATTGAAGCATGTTAGAAAAATGATATAGAAAGTACAGAGTAAATAGAAGCAGATGATTCTTTCATTTGTTTTTCGTTCCTTCATTTTCTACCTAACTGTTTTTTGTAGGTTTCAGTTCTGTAAATATCTGTTACAGTTTTTCTAAGTTGGAGCTCCATTATTCTTTTCTCTATTATCATGTCGCATGGATTAAATTTTCAGTTCTTGAATGTAGCTGAGAAGAAACTTAGAGATTCCTATATACTACGAGGTTTCAATTGCAATAGGGATTGATGTAGGTAGAATATGAAATTTAAGTACTATAGCAAATCCATCGTCATTGTTATGCCAAAGGTTGCATTTAGTAAATTTGATATAGTCGGGACTCAGTTTGTGATAGTTCGGCATATTCATGGATCTACCAGATTGTTTCCCGAGCCAAAGGTACCTGAATAATGCTACATTTCCTATTCAATTCTGCTCTAATTTTTTCAGCTTCTGATCAGTTCTTAACACTAACGGCCTGAAGAGAAGTGTCTGAAGGTGAAGTAGTTCCTTAATATATATTTTTTTCTGGTGTGTTGGAGTTCGTCGTTACAGTTCTGTAGTGCGTTTCTCTCCCCTCCTTCCACCCCTTCTTTGTGCTATTATGTGTGGGTGTTACAAAGTACAATATTTTTGTCAGCAAGAACATTCTTCTACTCTCCAATAGGCATTATATGAAGCTGAAGGTGCGTGTTGCGTTTGTGAGGAATGAGTAAGTTGACGAAATAGCGAGTTGTATGAAGAACTAGAGTCAGGCTAGGCATTTTATCGTGTGGTGCATGGGATATGCATAGCTAGTCTTAGTCCAAATGTATTATTTGTTGTATTAGCTGTAAACAAATAAAACACGCATTCTCTCCGTAATTGTTTTAGGAAGGGCCACAATTATTAGCTGTCACAATCAATTAATACCATCAACAATCACTTTTCAGGACTATTGCTACCACTATTACCACTAGTTAGTATTCACAATCACCATATATTATCCGATCGACATCCACAACCACACTGCTCTATAACCATTGAATTCTTTAAGAGTACTTTGACGAAATAGTATTAAATTGATTTAATATTTTGTTTAAATTTAAATTTTTTATTTTTTAAATAAAGACAAGTTTTATATATTCATATGTTGAGAAGATAAATAATCTTAATTATTTAGTATTTCTATGGTGTTTAGTGTAATTAACTCTTACATATTTGTCATAATTTACAAACAAAGTGTTGGAAATTAGTTTATCTCATTATTTATGACTCGAACAATTGGGGCCCCGCACGTCGGAAACATCGTTTCCACACCGTGTACACGTAGTAGTGCCAAGTATCGTAAATTTCATTAGTGAAAGAGATATTGGTACATGCGTAATACATTTGAGACATAGAATGATGGACGGTTATTGGCCAAATGACAAGTAATCCACGTTGGTAAACGAAGGAAGAAGTGTACGAAGGGTAAGATGAAACGAGTCGAAAATCGCTGCGGGGCCCATGGCAGCGCCACAATGCTAAATTGTGGTTTGGGCTACTGGAGCCGAGGCGCCGCTGCGCTAATTCGCAGAGCCGCGACGCTTCGGAGGCAGAATGCTGCGACGGAAAGATATAAAGTTCTGACTTTTGGGCTGATTTTGGAGCATTGAATCTCCATTATTTGGCACATGAATTCAACCATTATTTAGTTGAATGTAACCTCTCAATAAGTGTCATTACGTGGCTATTGAAGACCATTAATTAGTTGGCTAGTTGAGGGGTCATTTCCTTACACTATAAATTGAGGCATTTGACTCAATTGTTCAACACTCAGAAATTTTCTTCTTCCTCTCTAGCATCATTTCTATATTCAAAGTTCTTCAAGAGTAACACTTGAGTTTCCTTTGCTCATTTGTTAAGTTGTTGTTGTATCTTGGGAGACTATTGCCCGACAACGTAAAAGGATATATACGGGGCAATCTTGTCCTAAAGACAGAGTGACATCACTCGTCTCAGCAAATCACAAGGAGTTTGTAATCGGTCTTATTTTCAGTTTGTTGTAATCTTGAGTAGTTTATCATTTCTAGCATTTGTAATATTTACTTACTTTACGTTTCCTGCAATTGTTGTAACCACACAAAGGTCAATTTAATGCGAACTCTTCATTCATTAGATAAAGAAGATTACTAAGATATCTTGATAAATTGTCAAGGTTATTCCAATACAGAATCAATCCGACTCTCTTATTAAAAATAGTCATTCTTAGTATTAAGATTTAAGACTTTTAACTTTCGCGCTCTTGCACGATTCTTTGAGTCTCAAGTGATTCTTGATTCACCATCAAGATATCTCGTCTTGAAACTATATATATATATGTGTGTGTGTGTGTGTGTATGTATGTATGTATGTGTGTGTGATGCATGGAATATGCATAACTAGTCTTAGTCCACATGTATTATTTGTTGTATTAGTTGTAAACAAATAAAACACGCATTCTCTCCGTATTGTTTACCGAGGGCCACAATTATCAGCCATCACAATCAATTAATACCATCAACAATCACCTTTCATCACCATTGCTAACCACTATTACCACTAGTTAGTATTCACAATCACCATCATTAGCTAATACATTACCCAATCGACATCCACAACCACATCACCATCATTAGCTAATACATTACACAATTGACATCCACAACCACATTGCTAGCACTTACCACCAGCTATCACCAGTGAATTCTTTAGAGTACTTTGACAAAATAGTAGAAATTAATTTAATATTTTATTTAAATTTATATTCATTATTTTTTAAATATAGACAATTTTTATATATACGAATGTTGAGAAGATAAATAATCTTAATTATTTAGTATTTCGATATTAATGTAATATTTTAATATGTTCAGATTCAGATATCTAAATCTCAATGCACGTTAATATTTAAATTCATACGTATTAATCTCAATAGAAAAGGACCAATCCTGTAAGGTCGCGACCGCGAAGGTTATGACGTGAGGCTTCATTTGTTTGCAATTAATTAAAAAATTGAATAATCATTAAGATATCACTCATTAATTGAGCTTATTTCTTATTTCTGAATCATTCATATTACAATAAGTATCTTTGTTCGTTTTAATTTATAATTACTTAAGGATGATTCGAGTTATGTTGAAAGCTCTAGTTTTCTTGGGAGGGACAATTTGCTTGTAGCTGATCTGATGAAACAAAGTGCACAAGAATGGAATTGGTAGTTGCTGCATACCCTCTATAATGCCTCTGAGATAGAGGCATGTAGACAAATTCCTCTGAATATTAGGCCCCGAGGAGATACGTGGATGTGAAAATGGGATAGCAAAGGATTATACTCAGTAAAGAGTGAATATTGTCTCCTTTATAATCAAAATATAGCACCGAACCAGCAGAACCAACAACTTTGGAAGTTCGTTTGGGGTCTCTCATTACCTCTTAAAGTGCTTAACTTTATATGGAGATCCTTGAGAAATATTTTACCCACATGTGAGAGCCTTTCGAAGAAGAAATGTGTAGCTAGTTCAATCTGTCCTCGATGTTTGCAAGTGCCAGAGACTGTAAAACATTGCTTGGTAGAATGTCATTTTGCAAAGCAGTGTTGATTTCAATCAAATTTTGGTTGACAAGTTTTAGTAGGGAACTTTGTGGATTGGTTTGAGGAGCAGAGAAAGAGGATTGTTAAAACAAAAATGGATGAAGCAGTCATTTTGTGGAGCTTGTGGGAGGCGAGAAATAATCTTGGCTGGAATAATAAGCAAAGTACACCTGCTGCAACTTTGTACCACGCGAAGAAGGAGCTGGAGGAATGGAGGAAAGCCAATTTGAAGAACGAGATGTCTACTGCTGCGGAAAATAATATGACGACTAAATGGGAACTGTCTCCATTTTCCACAATCAAATGTAATACCGATGCCTCTTGTGATATCCATACAGGTTTGGCGGGGGTAGGCATGATGCTACGAGATCATTTGGGTTAATTCATCGCTGGAAAAATAATATTCCTCGATCGTGTTGCTAGCCTTTTGTTGGCTGAGATTATAGGAATACTTGAGGCTATTACTCGGTTAAAGGAGCGATTCAGTACAACGAGGCTTGTTGTGGAAATTGATAATCTACTCGTGAAGAAAGCTCTGGAAGAAAATTTAGTGAATTACTCTTACTTTGATGTTTTAGTCTTTGATTGTAAAACTCTTCTAAAAAACTTACCATTTTTTCTCTTTGTCGTCGGTTAAGAAATCAGCGAACCAGGTTGCTCATTGCCTCGCTAGAGCATCTGCTTTTATGTCTGGTTCAATGCAGTGGGATACTATCCATCCATCTCTTATTACCGATATACTCGTGTTTGATTTAAATAATACATGATGAAAATACCTTTAAAAAAACACTTAATGGATTGAATAGAAATGAATGATTAAAGTTTGTAATAAAGTCTTAATATCATATTAGATGGTGTTTAGTGTAATTAACCCTTACATATTCGTCATAATTTACAAATAAAGAATTGACTCAAGTAGGATTGTTCAAAATTGAAACGAAACCTATCGCAAGACATCAAAATGAATCATTTTTTTGGAGCTCGACCAAATCAGATTCGCCCAACATAGGGCTCATTCGGGGTAAGCGCTTCCTCCCAATATTTTTTTTATATCTAGTGCTCGAAATTGAGACCTCTATTTAATGGAGGAGCAACTCCATCTGCTACACCACATTCTTTGATGATAATTAATTGCATACTTACAATCATATAGGAAAATAACGTCAAATTTTCACCTTTCCAGTAATCCTATTAAGTAATTAAGTGATCATTTCTTACTCGTCATACCTTTAAATCCTTCATTGCAACCGTTTCATGAACTCTTTGTAATGTCAAAAATAAATATGATATAATTGTATATATCTTATGATGAGTTAATTTTTCATATTTATATTTAATTTATTTTAATTAATTTTTATAGAGCTCAAGGGTGAAAATTATTTAGACTTCAATTTTATTTAAAAAATTAAATTTCACTCTTTAACTTTAAACAATAGACATCGCATAAAATAATACTATTATTCAAACTTGGAGGCGTAAATATATATATTTGTCATATTTTTTAGGGAAAATTATAGAAACTACCTACTATAGGCAAATATTTACCCGACATTGCTCCCTCCATTAACAAATTACACGAATAACCAAAAGCTTAAAACATTTTACCCGAAATGGCCACTGCGCGGGAGACGGGAGTGACCGAATGCTCACTCTTTGCTCATGTGCGGGCAATTAATTAATGCACCCACCATTTTTCAATATTCTTCATTAGTGTTTGTCTTTTTGTGTTGTCTTTCTCTCTCTCTCTCTCTCTTTTTTTTAATAATTTTTATTATTTTGAAAATGCAAATAAATTTTATATCTACAATAAGACTATTTTTTCCACAAGCAAAACTTACAAAAATAATATAAAAATTAAAATAGCAAAATAAACTTATCTTCTATGATACTTTATTAGTATATGTTATATATCAGGTTGGTAACTAAAGGACTAAGAATTTTTTTAAGGAGCGAATCAATCTTTTATGATACCCCGTCATTATGTGAGTAATATATTATGTAGGTATCAGAGATGACTATTTAAGTAATGAATCAATTTCTATGATACCTTATCAACATTTAATATATATCATGTGGGTATCATAAATGACTGAGTTCTTTTTTGAAGGAAGCGTTTGTCATTCATGATACCCTGTTGGTATATGATATATACTACGCGGGTTCATAGAGAATTGATTTGTGTTTTTTCTAGAAGGAATAAACCAATGCTCTATTTAAAGAGAGTCATTTATGATACTATCATGGTATATAAATCTACGCAAATAGTGTCATGGAGGATTGAGAAATATCATAGAAATAATGAAGCAGTCCTCCATGATATCATCTTCGTGGATTTATATGCCATAATGGTATCACGGAGGACTCTCTTTGAATATTTGAAACAGTCATTCATGATACCATCACAGTATATGCAGTCCTTCATGATACCATCTCAGTATATGGTGTATACCATAATGGTATCATGCAAGACTGCTGACACATGTGAAGAATTTAAGAAGCCCTCCATAATACCATCTCAATATATTTTTATACCATGATGGTATTATGGAGGATTGAGGACTGTTGCATTCAAGGACTTCAACAATCCTTCATGTTACTATATGAGTATATGACATATCATGTAGGTATCATAGAAAATTGAATAATATTTTTATAATGAATGAATCAAGTTTTTATGATACCTTGTCAGTATATGATATTCATGTGAGTATTAGAAAGAATTGAGTTGTATTTTTCTTGAAGGAACAAATCAGTCATCTATGATACTCTGCTAGTATATGATATATATGAGGTTCGTATCATAGAAGACTAAGTTTTTAGAAAAAGAGAAATTAAAATTAAATATAGAATCAGATTATGGTGAAAAAAATAAATGAATAAAAAAGGAGAAAAAAGAAAAGAATAAAAGAAAGAAAGAAAGAAAAAATAAAGGTGTTAAGAATAAATAGTTTTGGGATATGAAAAGCAAAAGGGCAGAGACGCGTAATTAGTTTGTTTTAACTTTAAGAGGTATAAGTATAGTGTTACGGATAAAAAGATTAGCAAGTCCAATGTGGGCCGGGCGAGAAATGAAAGTTAAGCCCAATTTCTGATCACTCTTAAACCCTTTCTCAAACCCTCACGTCAGATCTTCTTTGCTAATCTCTCTGCAATGGACATTGAAGCCATCAAATCCGACGTCGCATGTTTTGCTTCTTCCCTCGGCCTCACTACCTCCATACCTTCTTCCGGCTTCGACGACTCCGATTTCCGCAAAAAAGGTCGCATCAAATCCCACAAAAAACAACAAGATACCAATAAAGACTCTCAACATGTAAACAAAAACAACAAGGACAAATTCGTCAAAATTCCAAAGCCGCAACCTAAACCCGAACCTGCAGTGGCCACTAATTTATGGAACACAACACCGGGAAAATACAAAAACATGCCGAAGCTTCCACTTGTGAAAGCAAGTGCATTAGCGGTATGGTACGTTGATGCTGCTGAATTGGAGAATAAAGTTATTGGTAATGAAAGGAAGAATAAAGTTGTCGAGTTTAAAAATGTTAATGAATGGAAAGTCAAAGTGGAGAAGAAGAAGGAATTAGGGGAAAGGTTATTGGTGCAGTATGCGCAGGATTATGAGTCATCGAGAGGGCAAAGTGGAGATATAAAAATGTTACTTACTACGTTAAGGTCAGGGACTGCTGCTGATAAGATATCGGCTTTTTCTGTAATGATTGGTGATAATCCAACTGCTAATTTGAGATCACTTGATGCTCTTTTAGGTATTTATTCTTCTCGGGGAACTTGATGTTTTTCAAAGTCATTAAATTTTAGCTTTCATGTTTGGTCCAATAGCTCTTTTATTTTGTTCAAGTTGTGCTATAGTTAACTTTTTATTATCCTTGAACAATTATATGCTATACTATTATCATGTACTGTACAAAACATAAATTTTTAAGACCGACATTCGATTTGTCAAACTAGTTGTTTATGTTCTCTGTTTTTTTGGGAGAGTTTGAGAACTTTAAATCACGAAGAAGAATGTAGACAGTTAGATATTGACAAAAGTGAGGCGAGTGGCTAATAAAGAGCTGAAATCTGCACTATTTGTTCCTTTAACAACATAAGAGATTCTCATTTTCAGCACTCATTGTGTCATTGTAGTAGTTTTAATTATGAACAGACAAACATGTATAAGAATCCTTCATTTTGTTAGATCTTGAATCTAGGAAGATATGGTTATTTCAATCAACGAGGTCACTTTTAGGTGTAGTGATATGCGAAAGGCAAAGGTATAATGTGAGGTGAATCATAAAAGGGAAGGAGAATCAGTTAAAAAATCTTCCTTTTCCTTGGCTGGTCCCTAAGGAAAGAGCAAAAGAATAATACTGAAAACTTTCCCATTACTTAGTTGTAGCTTGTTGAAATCCTCCTAGTCTTATGAACCCGTTCATAACTTTTCTATCTGTGTTTTTTATACTTATTCTGAATTGGGATCTTCTTCATAACTTTCTGGTATTGTTACTTCATAATCCTAATTGATTTTTCTTCTGGTTTGCATCCTTATTTTTGTATTGTTACTTGCAATGGATCATTATTGAGTTTAAGTTAGATTACTATGTTCCAAAGCCCTGAATTTCCATAGCTTGTGCTCCCCATTAGTTAGTTTTTTCTTTATTCCTTTTTAAACAAAAAATAAATAATAGACCCTTGTGGTTCTGCCCTTCCCCGATCCGCGCATAGCGGGAGTTTAGTCCACCGGGCTGCCCTTTTCTCAGGTCTTAGGATTGTTTGTCATGAGTGCTTGTCTCTAATCAAGATAAATAATGACATGTAGGGATGGTGACAGCTAAAGTTGGAAAGCGCCATGCTTTGTCAGGTTTGGAAGCATTGAAAGAACTTTTTGTTTCCAGGTGAGTTAAAACTTTTCTCTTTCCTTATTGATCATCCTTATTATACTTAGTTGCTTCATTGTTTGACTACGAAGAATTTCTTCTATCCAGTTTGCTGCCTGATCGCAAGCTGAAGACACTCTTTCAGCGGCCGATAGATCATATTCCGGATACAAAAGATGGTTACTCGTTGTTACTCTTTTGGTATTGGGAGGAATGTTTGAAGCAAAGGTATGCTTAAGCCGAAACTTTGAGCAAATGTTTAATGGTAACATTTATTTGAGCTCCAAATACTGAAGCATTCTTCTAAAACTTGAGCAAACTCGCACCCAAGGTGTGGCGTAGTGGTCAATGAAGTAGATTGAGAAAAAAAACACTTGGTGATTTCTTCCTATTTGTCCTAGCCTTGGTGGATAGAGTTACCTGGTACCTGTTGCCGGTGGGAGTGGTAGGTACGCCGTGGAATTAGTCGAGGTGCGCGCAAGCTGGGCTGGACACCACAATTATCAAAAAAATATTGAGCCAACTTGGGAATAGTGGCCCAAGTTGACCCACATCCCTTCATGTTTGATGGCCGTCAAGGGTTCTCCCCCATCTTAATTCATTTATATAGTTTATTTGGAGAAAGGGTTATACTTTGGTGGGACTCCTCTATTCCTTTTGGTAAACGAGCAAGCTTACCCCAACTACTGCATTCATGGTTGCAAGGTTGTAGGTGTACGAGTTACCATAGGTGTAGGTGGTAGGTTGACCATGATCCACCAGAAGTTTTAGGTTGATATGTCTCATGTGCTTGTACTTCCATGATACATCAATGTGGATAATAGACATTTTGCACTTGGATATATTTGATATTACTTTAAACATTTCCTGAATTGAGGATTGATCTAAACTTCAGAGTGTTAGAATCTTTTTCCAATGAATCACCTTATTATATGTCTTTTTTTATGAAGTAAAGAGTTGTTATTGAAAAGCATATGCTATGTGAGCAAAGGTACAAAAGTTGGTTAGCTCCATTACAAACAAAGTCTAAACTAAAACCCAGGAGCTAACAAAGTCCAAAAAACTGTCAATACTATTTACATGGGAGCTACAGTACCAACTGAACAAAAGAATCTAGATTTTGGAGTGAGTTTGAGTTGAAATCCCATCAAAGCACATGCAGTTCCTTTCATTCCAGACCACCCAAAAAATTACTGCTGAATCATTCCCCGGATCTTCTTGATGGATTTGTCAACTCTCCAAAAAATCCAACTTGTGAAAGCATCCTTGGTAGAATGTGGAGTGACCCACTTTAGACCAAAAATAAACCGCAAAAAATTCCAGATATCTGCTGCAAATTGGCAGTGTAGAAGCAGATGATTGACACACTCTGCATCCTGTAGGCACATATAGCATCCATTGACACAGATAACTTTTCTTCTTCTGAGATTGTCCTGAATTAGAGCTGCTTCATTTATAGCAATCCAGGTGAAGTAGGTGACCCTTGGAGGTGCTTTGATCTTCCAGACCTTTAGAGCTGCTTTATTATATGCTTGTTTACTTTGTTACTATGTTTCAGCTGAAATAGAGTTTTCTGTTTCAGGTATGAGCGGTATATCATTGCTCTTGAGGAAGCATCAAGAGATGTCTTAGATATACTCAAAGACAAGGCGTTAAAGGTTGTTATTTACAGTTTTATTGCACATCTGTACAGTTGCCTATCTATGTTTCTCCTGAAAGCAAATTCTTCTTCAATGTTTTTTTTAGCTAATTGTCTCTTAAAAAGGAAAAAAGCATGACCTGCGAGAACACCTTGCCTCTTGCTGTTTACGCAATCGAACCTACAAATTGAGTGATATTCTGCATCGGCTAACCTAAATTTTGTATGTTCTGAGTGTCCATTGGAAGTCTTCGATGTCTTCTTGGGGTTTAAAATTTAACTGGCATGGATTCTTGGGGTTTAAAGATGTATCTGAATCTTTTCGGTGTTTGTGAAGCAATATAATCTCATCTAGTTTATGTTGTCCAGAAAAGTGGGGAAATACTTATATGTGTAGTTATGTTTTGTAGACAGTTTATATTTTGCTTAAGTGCAAACCAGAACAAGAGCGCCGATTGCTTGCTGCCCTGGTAAACAAGGTATGCCGTTTTACCTCATTGGCTTTAGTGCCGGTTACTTTGTTCTCGAGAGTTATTGGGACCGCGGAGCTCCAGCTGATATTTCTTCGCTTTGTTGCAGCTAGGAGATCCTAAAAACAAGGTTGCATCCAATGCTGATTATCACCTATCAAAGCTTTTGGCTGACCATCCAAATATGAAGGTAAATCAAAGTATTTGGTTGAACGTGCTTAGACATACAAGTACTTTTTTTCTAAAACTGATAAATGTTTGCTCGATTGTTATCTTTGACATTAATATATGGATTCGATCTTTAGCCTGTACATCCCTCATGTTGTGACGTTCATGATAATAAAGCAAATAGCTTAGTTCTTCAAAAGGAAAAAAATGATGCAAACAGCTTTGGGACGATGTTAACTCTAAATTTCCAAGTTGGCTTCAAGGAGAGGCAATCAAAAGGAAAAAAACCACTTTTAAGAGTGCTCTTTGAAAGCCCATCTGAAGGATGTTGTTCATGCATAAATCTATTCCACGTAGAATAGAGAAATGACGCATAGTCGTAATTTCATTACCAATCAAATTGTTAGAAGCTGGTGCGAATACAAATTTAACTTCGCTGTGACATTTGAATAAGATCAAGCAGGATGATGTGCTCTTTGAAAATGATTCCGTTATTAGAATATTGTGCTTTGAAATGCCTATTAAAAAAAGGATTTTATTTCCCTAGCATGCGCGATGCTTTGGTGGCATGTACTAGTTCATCGAAGCCTTTGAGTCTGCTGGACTATAGACAAGCTGTTAGGAAGCACATATCTTAGCATTATTGAAGTGCACTTATGATTTCTGTTGTGATACTTTTTCTGATGAAAGTTTGTAGTTTAATGTGTTATTTTTGTCGTGCAGGCTGTGGTGATTGACGAAGTAGATAATTTTCTTTTCCGGCCTCGTCTGGTATTGCGAGCCAAGTATCATGCTGTATGTCGAAACTTTATTGCTATCTTTTATGCATGTCGCACTAGATACTTCTTGGTTGTATTTGCTATTGCCTATACCTTTCGTCCCCTTCAAGCTCTATTTGTTTGTGATATGATAATTCTTGTTCGACAGGGTATGTCTTTCTAAATTCTTCCTGTCATTGAGAAGTATAAAGTTTTTTAAAGACCATCTGTAGATGTCGTTTTCTGATAAGTGACCAGGTCTGTTTAGTTTGGATTATCAGAACTGGTACATTGACGTGATCCTTGTCCTTTTCGTGATCTACTGTTTTTGAAACTTACTTTTGCTTCATCTCTTGACTTGGCCATTCAATGAGAATATTGTTTCCTGTATATAAGTATACAACAATAAGAACTCAGGTGGCATGTCGTGTTGAACTTATTTGTTGTTCCAATTTGCTGTTAGTGACATCTCTAAATATGCTGATGCAGATATGTAGTTCTAAAGTTGTCATCTCTAGATATTGCTGATGCAGAATATGTAGTCCTAAAGTCTTACGCATCTGTAATTGTGACAGGTAAACTTTTTAAGCCAAATTCGCTTAAGTCACAGGGGAGACGGCCCAAAGGTGGCAAAGCGTTTGATAGATGTATACTTTGCTCTATTTAAGGTATGACCTAGAGCTGCCATAGTTCAATAAGTTCCTCCCGTGCATTTTTGCTCTTCTCTTCTTAGTAGAGGTGAGAGCTTCATCAAGTGTTTCTTGTCTCACTTCATGGAATATTTTTCTTTACCTCCTTTTATCCTGAATCAACATTTCAGGTATTAATATCTGAAGCAGGGGAAGGACGAATGATGAATAAGAAGAGCGAGGGACACAAAGAGGTTTCTGGCATTTGGAAAGATAAGAAAGAAAAAGACTCATCAGAAACTCATGTTGAAATGGATTCACGCTTACTATCAGCACTTCTTACGGTTTGTGTTGACTAGTCAAGTTCTATTTCTTTTTAGTTAATTCTTCTGGATCTGCACAACTTGTACCTTCTATTTTTCAAAGGAGCATTTGCATTTGTGGACTTGGTTTCCACATACAACCATGTTTGCCCCTTTTACGTTCCATATCCAACAACTTCACTTTACGATTCTCCACTAGTCTTAAACCGAGCTTGCTCAATTGTGGCAGCTTCTTGCATTAGTACTCATTATGCTTCACGTTTCTGCTGGTTTGAAAAAAAAATAGTGATCTGCTCCATTTGCACAAATTTCTCCTCTACAGGGTGTGAATAGAGCATTCCCTTTTGTTACAAGTGACGAAGCTGATGATGTAATTCAGGCCCATACACCGGTGTTGTTTCAGCTTGTAAGCTCTGATTTATGATAGTAGTCATAAAGTTCTTGTGGATGGCTACTCACTTGATTGTTGGATAAGTATCTGGTATTATTTAATAGATTTATCATTCTAATATTTGCTTGGGACGTGCAGGTTCATTCAACGAACTTTAATGTTGGAGTTCAAGCTCTCATGCTCCTAGATAAGATCTCAGCAAAAAATCACATTGTTAGTGATCGGTTTTATCGTGCGTTGTATGCCAAGCTCCTGCTACCAGCTGCTATGAATTCCTCCAAAGTATGGGGAAACCTTCATAATTATATTCTTGTGCTTTCTGGGTCAATTTAAGCTTTGATTGGGAAAACATACACTGCAAAATTCCCTTCCCTTCACCTTCTTGGTGTGTTTTATCAATACATTTACCAATTCTCCAAAAAAGAATTCCCTTACCCTCTTGAACCGAAAAAAGAAGGTTCGTTGTTTAATTACTCCTTCCGTCCCAATTTGTGTGACACACTTTCATTTTTAATCTGTCCCAAAAAGAATGTCACATTTCTATAATTAGAAAAACTTAAGTTTAAACATCCCCTTTTACCCTTGATGAAATGATTTATAGCCACACAAATGTCTAAGGTTTGTTTTAGACCACAAATTTCAAGTCTTTTTTTTTTCTTAAACTTTGTGCCAAGTCAAACGATGCCACTTTTCTCTGTCTTTGATGTCAAGCCCAAAACTGGGACGGAGGGAGTACTTCTTTTCTATTTTTGGAAGTGTGCGCAGGGTGAATTAACACTTCGGTCCTTTAGTGTTTTTTGTTGGTTGGGGGGAGTGCTAGATTAATCTTTATGTGTCATTGCTGAGGTCTCAAGATCAATATGATACTACCACTTGCAACTTAGGAGAAAGCCAAGGGAGTCAAGGAGAACTTTACCCCCCCCCCCCCCCCCCCAAAAAAAAGGGGGGGGGTGGAGGAGTGGGGAAAGAGTTGTTCTTGCACATGAAGGGGTTGTGAAATTCAAATAATTTATGGCTATTGAGATTTGTATTAGTGTCTTTTTGGGATTCAACCCTTTTATGTTATGTTAGTTTCTTAGTAATTGGTAAAGTTGCTGCCATGTGACCAGTAGGTCATGTGTTCAAGCCGTGGAAACAACCTCTTGCAGAAATGTGAGGTAAGACTGCGTACAATAAACCCTTGTGGTCCGGCCCTTCCCCGGACCCCGCGCATAGCGGGAGCTTAGTGCACCGGGCTGCCCTTTTTTTATGTTATGTTAGTTTCTTGTATCTTGAAAATTGTTTAATGATGAACATGTGACGGATAGTATGATCTAAATAGGACCATTGGAGGGAAAGTGTATCACTTCTTTGCAATGCTGGTTATGACCAGTATTCATTCAATTGATGACCTCTTGTGCTTCAGTTAGGACCTAACCTTTGCATTTCTTGCTGTCTTAGTCTTACCTGATTATTGTCTGATGCATGTTCTGGTTTTATCTGCAGGAGGAACTGTTTATTGGACTACTACTTAGGGCTATGAAAAATGATGTAAATGTGAAGCGAATTGCTGCGTTCTCGAAGCGTTTGTTGCAGGTTGGTGCAAGGTGTAAATTTGTTAATATGTAAAACCTTACATAGTTAGCAATACAGAAGGAGCACAACACACTTGGGTGTATTGAGGCAATTCTTTTGTCAAGTATTCGCCATAATTTGTATGCCAGACTGTTAAATAGCTTTTCCTCACGGAAGAACTACACTAATTCAAACATAGTTTAGGGAAAAGATCTACTCGAAGCTGTATATTGCATTCATTCCTACTTTCCTTCATTAAGGAGCTGTACTCTTTTGGTCCTATGCTTATTTTCCATTGAATTTGATTTCAAAATCCCACATACTATTGTTACCTTCTTGAGAATTTGGTTTTGTTCTTACACCTTATTATCGAGTGTGTGGTATTAACAGGTTGCAATACAGCAGCCTCCTCAATACGCATGCGGGTGTCTGTTTCTCCTGTCTGAGGTCCTTAAATCAAAACCAGCTCTCTGGTACGGTTGCTTGGAATAGTATGCATTTACGAAGTTTGCAACATGGCTAAAAGATCTTGCTTGCAATGTGAAATGTCCTTAACTTTTTCATGCAGGAACATGATGGTTCAGAGTGAGTCTGTCGATGAAGATATTGAGCATTTTGAAGATATTATAGAAGAAGATGAAAATCAACCCCGTCCACCAAATAGAACAGATAATGCAAGTGAAGTTACTCAAGAAGCTAATCACTTGGAAAATGGCAATCATTCCCTACAGGAAGAAGGTGGTTCTTCTTCTGAGTCTGATGATGATGATTCACTCCAAGCTAATGAGTCGCCTGCTAGAGGTGGTTTAGATGAACCAAAGGATTCTAGATTGATGTCTGGATTTAACAAACTTCTACCTGAAGGTTCAAATGAAAAGCTCTTATTGCCCGGAGGATATGATACACGGCACAGAGAACCTTCATTCTGGTACTGTTATTGTCCTCTTTCTGACCTTAAATGTTTATTATAGATCAAAGACTATCTTGCTGCCTTCATTTGAACTGGCTATGATTCCTTTTTGGCTTGAACTCTTCCAAAAGGTAGATAACTTTATTATAAAAAGCACCATTGGTAAAAATACAAGTTTTGTTACTTCCTCTTTTTTCCTTTTACATGACGGGTTGATTGGACACTGAAATTTAAGAAAGAAATAGAACATTTGATACCCAAGTGAAAACTATATGGCATACCAAAAACATCCTTAGTGTCTTTTGGTCTACAATCTGCCATGTCAGTTCTATAAGATGTCTCATTTAGGGTCGTAAGCTGGCCAACACACCACTATTATCTGACAAAAAGGAATGTTCATCTAGGATAAGAGAATAACACTAAAATTAAAGGGTGCTCAAAGGGGGAAAGGTGGGGACGGATCAATAACAAGAGTGTCATGTCATAAAGCATGCAACTTCTCTAGTGCTAGTAATAGAATATTTTATCATTTCTCCTGAGTATACAGAAAATGTAATTTTCTTTCTGTCTTCTATGAATTGGCAGCAATGCAGATCGTGTTAGCTGGTGGGAGCTGATGATATTGGCGTCACATGCGCATCCATCCGTTGCAACCATGGCTAGAACACTTCTTTCAGGAGCTAACATTGTGTACAATGGTAATCCCCTGAATGATCTTTCCCTGACTGCCTTTCTCGACAAGTTCATGGAAAAGAAACCAAAACAAAGCACTTGGCATGGTGCCTCTCAGATTGAACCCGCTAAGAAGGTTAGTTTCTTTAGATAACAAAGCATATACATCAGATCTAATAGTATACCACCTTTGAGTTGGCTTTATTTAATTTACTTAATCACCTTGTTCACTCATTTTCTTGCAGCTTGACATGCAAGAGCAGCTGATTGGGTCAGAAATTCTCTCCTTAGCTGAAACAGATGTACCCCCTGAGGATCTTGTCTTCCACAAATTCTACGTGAATAAGATGAAGTCCTCAAAGAAACCGAAGAAGAAAAAGAAGAAGACACCAGAGGATGATGCTGCTGAGGAATTTTTGGTTGCAGATGGTAGCGACGTCGATGATGAGATTGATGAAGAAGATGCTGCTGACGAGAGTGAACAGGAGGAAATTGACAGCATGCTGGAGTCGGAGTCCGGTGGACTCCCTTTGGAAGCTAATGGTGAATACGATTATAGTGATTTGGACGAAGTTGCTAATGAAGACGATGATGAATTGATTGGTGATGTCAGTGATGAGGATATGGATACCCTCTTGGAACATGATGGAGCTGACATTAATTCCAGCAGTGATGACAACAATGAGGTAGAAATGGCAAACGAAGGCGACGAAGAGGATGATGTACATCAAAGCAAAAAGAGAAGAAAGAAAGACAAACGTGCTGCTGGAAAATCTCCATTTGCTAGCCTTGACGACTATGAACATCTGCTTAACGAGGAGAGCTCGAAAGAGAGCCCCAAAAAACCCGCTAAATCAAAAAAGAAGAGGCTTAATGAAGAGAGCCCAAAAGAACGAGCTAAATCAAAAAAGAAGAGAAAAAGTTCGAAATAGATTTCTCCCTTGTATGCATGATGAGTTGCTTGTTTTAAATACCATATCCTGAAAGATTCTCCTTGATAGGTCAAGGAAGCCTCAGTTGTCTCTCTAGTGTATTATGTTGTAATTTTATTTTAGCTGCTTATATAACAGCATCATTCTTACGTTCCTTTTTCCTGATTGTGCGATAATAACTTTGCAAAAGTAATTTTTACATTGTCACAATTTTTGTTATGATAACTTTGCAAAGTTCATTGCGACAACAACCATTCTTTTTCAATTTTCCATTCAGTTTGTATCTACTTTGGAGCCCAACTGATCCTAATTCACATTGGGGTAAAACGCTCCTGATTCTATACTCAAGGTTCAAATGTGAGACATCTGGTATCCCTCTACCAGAGCCTTTGGTGGTGACAACAACCAGTTTAGGAAGAGAAAAGGGAAAAAACAATGCCATGTTGGCAATCTCTTCATTTTCTAATATAGCAGGACAAGAGTCAGGATTAACTCCACATCAAAACTTTGCAAGTCATTTTTACATTGTCACAGTTGGTCTTATGATAACTTTGCAAAGTTCATTGTTACACAACCACTCTTTAATTCTCCAATTAGTTTTCAATGACTACTTTGGAGCCTGACGGGGACTCTATACTTTAGGCTCAAATAGGAGGAGGAATAGAAGAGTGCCATCCTTCTATCACAGCCTTTGGGAGTGACAACAACCATTTTTATAGGTGTCCCGGGCATAATTGAATGACAAATGATGTATACTTAAAACCCAGCGGGAGACCTGCTGCTGTCATTTTTATAGGTATCCCCGGACATAGTTGGATGACAAAGAATGTGTACTTAAAATCCATCTGGAGACCTGGAGCGTGAGTTCAAATTCTGATGGGAACACTTTGCTCTCTTCTGGGATAAAACCTTATAGGTAATATCAGTTGCTCTGATCACTCAGGCACTATTACTATCTCCAAGAATAATCTGGAGTAAGCCAGATTTAAAAAAAAAACCATTTTTATAGGAAGAGAAAAAAGGGAAAAAGACAATGCCATGTTGGCAATCTCTTCATTTTCTAATTTAGCAGGACAAGAGTTCAAAATTAACTTTACATCAAAAATTTCACAAGATATCCAAGCCTAGTTGAGGTAAATGCAAATTAAAAAGTCTCCATAGATACTACAAAGTTACATTTGATAAAGCTGAATTAAGACACATGTATAAGATAATTCATGAAATTGCAACTTCAACAGTCTTAGACTTAGGCGGTGGAGGCAGCTTCTCAACTGTCACAGTCAAAACCCCATTCTCATATTTAGCAGTAATAGAAGAAACATTAGAGTTATCTGGCAGCCTGAACTTCTTCATGAGTTTGTGAGTTGGTTTCCTCTCCATCCTCACGTACTTGCACCCTTCTTCCTCACACTCCTCGCGCCTCCTCTTCCCGTTGCTTCGTATCACCAGCGTGTTCTCATCTTCCACCGTCACCTGTCACACATTGCAACATGTTTTAACACACAATTTTCACTAGTTACAAATTTTATGAAGATAAGTGAAATTTACAAGTGGCAAAACCAACCCATTACCTTTAGAGGATAGGCATAATTTGAAATTTATGAGCTCAAGTTATAGGATAATAATTTAATTAGTAATACATATACAGATTTTGGACCAAAGCTATCGAACTTATGTAAACCCATAAATTACTAAGTTTAGTCTGCCTCGGACTCGATCCAAGTTCAAATGGGATGCGTTATGACCCATTTGTAGACTTGATCCATCTGGCTGAACTCGAAAATTATGTAAATTAAGAAGAATGTAAGCTAGTAGTTTTAAGAAAAATACAAGTACTGTATTAGCTTTTACTTTCGAAAAGTAAAATCAACGGAAGGGGAGATTATCAAGTGAGAATTAGGTCATGTTGGACGAGTTATGTTCCAATTTTGACTTTTGGACAAGTTACATTGTCACTCGTTTATTGATTTAACTCACCCATTTGACACCTCTAGAGTTACAAATCTTCAAGAACACACATTAAGATGAGTGAAATTACAAGCTAGAATAAAAATTTCAAGACATAATTGAAGATGACACTGTGATACCAACCTGAATGTCAGATTTGGATAAACCAGGAACATCCATGTAGGAAATGTAGTCTTTTTGGGTATCAAGAATGTCCACTGGAATGCTACCCCTATTCTCACTGCCCTCATTTGACCGAGATGGAAACACAAGCTTTTCAATGGATTCTGGGAAGTTGAGAAGTTGGTTCATCGCATCACCACTGTGCTCATTTTCACACAAACATCTACACATTCATCATTAAAAATTACAACCATCAGTACTTAATTTACTTTTAAGCTCAACTCCATAAAAAAGAAGAAGACGTAATTACTCTAAAACTGATTAATCATAGATAAAATGATGTGAAACCTGAAAAATAAACCACACCCACAATAACATAATTTTGGAAAATTGTCTTACCAGTGCTAATTTTTCGCTTCGAATTTTAAGATTATTGTAGCTTTCTTGGCGAAAAGAGTGCAGCGAGTTCCAATATAAAAAGGGGGAAATGAGTATCTCTCTGATGAAAGATACTTCTAGTAGGTTCTTGCTCTTTCCATTGTTGACATGAAGCATCTAGAAGATTTAGGAACTTGCCAGACATAGAGACACCTGTTATTTTTACCGCAACCCCATGAGCTTATCTTTGTCGTCCACGTATAATTTCTTCAATAATTATGGGAGATCTTTCACAAGTACACAAGATATCTAAAGTGTTTGGCCCAGTGACAAATACATTAGGGTATTGCTGTCTGAGATTTTGTGTTTGAGTCCTCTGATCAGTGAGAGTGAAATTATGTTATCCCAAAAAATTCCTCCATACGCGTAGGGCCAAGCAATGTATACTAATCCGTAGGGCCAGGCCGGAGGTGAGATTTTCTGGGGTATGGGGCCGCAATGCGGTGGGACCAGTCACTTTAAAAAAGTTTACCCTACCACAGTTTTATCCAAAGTGTTTGGCCTAGTGGCCAATACATTAGGGTATTGCTGTCTGAGGTTCCGTGTTCGAGTCCTCTGATCAGCGAGAGTGGAACTGTGTTCCCCCAAAAAAATCCCTCCATACGCGTAGGGCCAAGCGGTGTATACTAATCCGTAGGGCCAGGCCGGAGGTAGGGTTTTCTGGGGTATGAGGCCGTAATACGGTGGGACCAGTCACTTTAAAAAGTTTATCCTACCACAGTTTTATCCAAAGTGTTTGGCCCAGTGGCCAATACATTAGGGTATTGCTGTCTGAGGTTCCGTGTTCTAGTCCTCTGATCAGCGATAGTGGAAATGTGTTCCCCTAAAAAAATTCCTCCATACACGTAGGGCCAAGCGGTGTATACTAATCCGTAAGGCCAGACCAGAGGTGGGGTTTTCTGGGGTATGGGGCCGTAATGCGATGGGACCAATCACTTTAAAAAGTTTACCCTACCAAAGTTTTATCCAAAGTGTTTGGCCCAATGACCAATACATTAGGGTATTGCTGTCTGAGGTTCCGTGTTCGAGTCTTCGATCGTGAGAATGAAGCATGTTCCCAAAAAATCCCTCCATACGCGTAGCAGCGGTGTATACTAATCCGTAGGGCCAGGCCGGAGGTGGGGTTTTCTACGGGGTATGGGGCAGAATGCGGTGGGACCCGGTCCACTTTAAAAAGTTTACCCTACCACAGTTTTATCCAAAGTGTTTGGCCCGATGGCCAATACATTAGGTATTCTTTGCCTGAGGTTCCGTGTTCGAGTCCTACGATCGTGAGAGTGACTGTGTTCCCCAAAAAATCCCTCCATACGCGTAGGGCCAAGCGGTGTATACTAATCCGTAGGGCCAGGCCGAAGGTGGGGTTTTCTGGGGTATGGGGTCGTAATGCGATGGGACCAGTCACTTTAAAAAGTTTACCCTACCACAGTTTCCTTCACAGACCTGTCGGACCGGGGTGTGGGGGCTCCTGGGGTGGGAGATTCTTCCTTTTGGAGTAAGGATTTAGGTGGGCAACTTAAAACTGGCATGAGATAATTGTAAGAATAATTATGGATCAATTCCATAATTATCTCCAATCACCATTAATTAAGAATAATGTAATATTGTAATTAGGAGTGTAAATCAATTTATCACCAATTAGTTAGGATGATTAGTATCTTATATTTTAGGTAACTTAGATTAGTACTACATTATACTATTGTATATATTTGCTATAATTGAAATGAAATATCCAAGGAATTAATCATCCTATATGGTATCAAGAGGCAAAAATCTTTTGCCCTAATTCTTCTTCTCTTTACCGATTTTTCTTCTCTTTTCTTCTTAAATTTTCGGCCACTTAGGATTTTATTTTACTACCTCCCATAAACCCTAAACCTAAACCACTTCTAAAAGTCTATCCGACCACTAAAACTCCACCCCCCCCATCGGCTTACTCCTCTTCTAAACCCTAGAACATACAAAGGGTTATTCACTCCCCATCCATCAAAACATCAATAATACTTATTTTTTTCTCTAGTTTAATTTCTTGTGAACCTATGACCGAAAAATAAACTTTGCATCCCGCTCTTGTCGTTAATAACGTCAAAATCTTTATCTCTATAACACTTGAAATGGAGAAAGGGCAATATACCTTTTGGGTGGAATTATTCAAAATTCATTGTCGCGCCTATGAGGTGATCGACCATATCATACCTTCCGAGTCGTCATCGGACGCCATTTTGGTGAACAACAAGCTATGGTCCCTGTTGTATGCTATTGTCCTTCAATGGATTTATGACACTATATCCAATGGTCTTTTACATACCATTTTGGAGCCGAATTCTACGGCTCAACAGGCCTGGAAATGTCTACAAAATATATTTCAGGATAACAAACTTTCTAGAGCTGTTTATCTTGAACACCAATTTACTAATGTTAAATTGGATGATTTTTCCAATATCTCTTCTTATTGTCAAGAATTGAAGATACTTGCGGACCAACAATCCAACGTTGGTTCGCCCGTGACAAATCAAAGGTTGGTACTTCAGTTGATAGCCGGATTGAATGAACAATATGATGGAGTTGCTATGTTCATTCAACAAAGTAATCCATTGCCTCCTTTCTATGAGGCCCGTTCGAGGTTAATTCTCGAGGAAACATGGAAAACAAAACATGCATCTTCTGGAGCAGCCACCGCCGGAACTGCTCTCGTCTCCACCAACTCATTTTCCATGGATTTGGAGCCCCAAAATTCTGGTTCGAGGGCAATAGTAATCGCCAAAATAATGGCAAAAAACGGGGTTCAAACTGTAACAATAACAATGGGAAAAATAATGGTGGAAAGGGCCGAGGACGTGGCGGTGGCCAATCCGCCGATGGCAGTGGGAAGTCCAGGCAGTGGCGGTAATCAGGGGGCAGTACCCACCGTGGGCTGCCCCGCCATGCCCATACCCAACTTTATCGTGGGCCAGGCCTCCACCTTCAACTCGCCAACCCGGAATTCTATGATTTAGTCCACAACATGCATTTGCGGCCCATGCACCATCTTTTGTAGGCTATGCACCCACTAATATTGAACAAGTCATGAACCACATGAATCTAAGTGTTCCAGACGAGTCATGGTACATGGACACAGGGTCTACGTCACACATGACGACATCTCAAGGTAATCTCTTATCTTATTTCAATATGAGCAATAATAAAAATATTATTGTCGGCAGTGGATTCCAATTCGTGGTATTGGTCAGGTAACACTACCCTCTCCACACCCACTATTATACTTGGAAAACGTCCTACATGCACCAAAACTAATTAAGAACTTGATATCTGTTAGACGTTTTACAATTGACAACAATGTTTCTGTGAATTTTGATCCGTTTGACTTTTCTGTGAAGGATTTTCAGACGAGGATGCCACTCATGAGATGTAATAGCACGGGGGACTTGTATCCCATCACCTCTGTTTCCAACAATCGCATAACCAAACCGTCAACCTTTGTTGCCATTTCTCCTATTGTATGACACAATCAGTTGGGACACCCAGACGCACCATTTTTTTAAGAATCTTAGGAAGAATAATTTATTTTCTTGTAACCAACTGTTGGACTCTTCTGTTTGCCAATCTTGTGTGTTTGGTAAACATGTTAAACTCCCTTTTGCGTCCTCTACCTCTCATACGTTTATGCCATTTGATATTTTGCATTGTGATTTGTGGACATTCTCTATTTTGAGTTTTGCATGTCATAAATACTATATGCTAATTCTAGATGATTATTCGATTTTTTTGTGGACTTTTCCCTTAGGACATAAATCCCAAACCCACACCATTTATAAATAATTTAGTGTTTTTTATCAAAACTCAATTTGGCAAATCCATTAAATATTTTCAATGTGACAATGGGTGGGTGGGGTGGGGTGGGGTGGGGTGGGGGATTCATAAATACCCAATTTAAGGATTTTCGTCACCAAAATGGGATGTCTTTGCGTGTTTCGTGTCCACATACAACACCACAAAATGAGAAAGTCGTAAGATAAATTCGGACAATTAACAATATGATTCGCACTATCCTTTTGCATTCTTCCACACCATCAATTTTTTGGCACCATGCACTTCAAATGACAACATATCTTTTAAATATTCTTCCTAGTAAACTGCTCTCCAATGTGTCCCCTACACAAATATTGTATCATCATCTTCCATTTTTTACACATTTGCGGGTGTTTGTGTTATCCTTTGTTTCCATCCACTTACATAAACAATTTGTAGGCTCGGTCAACTCCTTATGTGTTTTTGGGATACCTACTAAATCACAGGGGATATAACTATTATGATCTGACGATTGGGAAAATAATTATTTCTCATCACGTAGTTTTTTATGAGTCTAAATTTCCGTTTGCTAAGTCTCATGTGACATCCTCACATTCATATGATTTTTGGACAACGGAATACATCTCATTTTATACCACCATCTCAATACTCAAACACCAGTTGGACCGACACAACCGAATACCCAGATTACCCCAGCCCCACCACTACTACCGGATCGACGAAAGTGGTCTCGACCAGCTTGAGTTCCCTGACAACTAGTCTCCATGCGGGGAGCCCATCGCCCTCATCCAGTGAAACCAAGTCAGCCCATTACCCCCACCCAATGACCAAACGGTAACACACTCCCATACACCTTTGAACTTGGGCCACAATACCTCTACTCCACCCACTGCCATACCCGAGACCCATACTACCCACCTGATGACGGTACAATCTCTGACCATTGTTTTTCGGCCCAAACGTCAGTTTAACTTACTATCTTCGGTTCAACCATCACTTATACCAAAAAATCCCAAAATAGCCTTATCAGACCCGAATTGGAAAACTGCCATGTTAGACGAAATTAATGTTTTTATTGAAAATAAAACGTGAGAATTAGTGCTCCGTTCATCTACTGTGAACATTATTAGGTCTATATGGGTTTTCTGTCATAAAAAGAATTCTGATGGCTCCTTTGCGAGATACAAAGCCCGTCTTGTTGGTGATGGCAGGTCTCAACAAAGTCAGGTAGATTGTAGTGAAACTTTTAGTCCTAAGTGGGTTAAGCAAGAACTATCCTGACTGCTCTAGCTCCTGACATGCACAAAATCCTGGACCATTCCTCAGTTAGATGTCAAAAATGCATTCTTGCATGACCATCTGCATGAGACAGTTTACATGCACTAGCCATTGAGTTTCCGAGACTCTACACATCCAGTTTATGTTTGCTTGCTGAAAAAGTCCATGTATGGCTTGAAACAGGCTCCACGGGCATGGTATAACAGGTTTGCAGGTTTTGTATCCACTCTTGGTTTCTCACACAGCAAGTCTGACCAATCATTATTCATTTATAAGAAGGGAAGTGACATGACGTATATCCTCCTATATGCAGGGCTAGACAGTGCTAACTTGCTATGTAATTGATTTTCATACACCCGAATTAAGTACGCAAAAAAAAAAATCTCACCTCAAGTGATGGTGTTTAAGTGTTAGTGATAACGCAGATTCACAAGATCAAAAGGAATCAAGAAGCAAATCTGCACTCAATCGGAATCCCGTAAAATTAGCAGCCAAATTATATTAGTAATAATGATTGATTTTCATATCTCAAATCACTTGATTTTAGGAATTGTATGAGATTGTAGATGTGTATATATACTTGTAGTTTATTGTAAAGGAAGATAGAATTCTCATTCTCACATATCAAGACTCATTTATGGCATCAGATATAGCCTTTGCTTAATCGCAATCTCGATCCAACCTTTTTTTTTTCTCCTTCCGCCATGGCTACTGATCCAAAGACACCAGATAGCTCATCATGTGCTACAATCAACAACACTCCCAGCATAACATCAAACTCGGGTGAGGTGCTTGTATGCATTAATGCTACCGCGCGCAATTACCATTGGAACTGACTTCCACCAACTTTGTTTCGTGGAAAGCTCAGTTACACTCTCTTCTCATCGGATACAATCTCATGGGGTCTATCAATGGATTCGTGAAAGTTCCTGATGATGAAACCAATTTTCAGACAAGACAAGACAAACTTATCCTTCATGCCATATTGACCTCGGTCTCAAAGGCTATTGTACCAATCATAGCCTCTTACCAGACTTCTCACCAAGCATGGAACATAATCCAAAAAACATATGCAAACAAATTCAGATCATGAATCATGTCGCTTAAAAAATGTCTCTCTGTGATTCAACGAGGTGAACAAACTATAATTGAGTATCTTCAACAGATCCTTACTATGACAGACGACCTTGCCCTTGTTGGTTCTCCTATTGTACAAGACGATCTTATTCTCTACACCTTGAATGAAGTTGGCCCCGATTACAAGGAAATAGCTCCTGCTATTAAGGCCCGTGATACTTACATCTCATTTGAAGATCTTCACGACAAACTCACAGACTTCGAATCCTATTTGGCCAAGTCCAAATCTATGGGTTCCGATGTCTCAATTGCAACAGTGAATGCAACAAACAAGTCACGACAACAACACCATAATAGAGGTTCATACTCTAATCATAACTAGTCGAACATGTCTCACTCAAATTTGGGACAACAGGGGGGAAATCAGAGATCTCGCAAGCCTCGTGTCATTTGTCAATTTTGTGAAAAATCTGGACATGTTGCAAAGCAATGTCGCAAAGAGAAAGCAATCCTACTTGGAACTCTAACGGCAAACAATACTATTATCTCTACTCCATCAATTCAAGGATGGCTAATGGATTCGGCTGCTTCTCACCATGTAACCAATGACATTCAAAACTTATCATTGTCTTCAGATTATGATGGCACTGATGAAGTGCAAATAGGTGATGGCTCAGGTTTGAATATTACACATGTTGGTTCATCCAACATAAAAATCCTCCCCAAACACATTACACCTTCACAATGTCCTTTGTGTAACAACAATTAAATCTAATCTGATTTCTGTTGGAAAATTCTGCAAAACTAACAATGTGTCTGTGGAATCTTTTCCGCAATATTTTTCTGTGAAGGATCTCAACACGCGAGCTGTCGTGATACAAGGACAGAATAAAGATGATGTCTATGTTCTTTCAAAGCCATCTCCGCCTACAGTTCACAACACCATTAAAGTACTTGTTGTTGATTGTCATCGTCGTCTTGGACATCCTTCAGATACGTTTCTTCATCTCATCATTCACATCAATTCTCTACCTCTGTCGTCATCATCTCTTGAGTTAAAGTCATGTGTCCCGCGTGCTTGTAATAAAATCCATATGCTTCCATTTACTTAGTCTACTCTTCGTAGTTAGTCTCCCTTAGAGTTGTTTTTCAGTAATGTATGGGGTCTTGCTCCAGTTGATTCTACTGACGGTTTCAAATACTATCTGATTTTTGTGATCACTACTCTAAGTATATATGGCTTTACCCGCTGAATAGAAAATCAGATGTCACCAACTTATTTCCCAAATTCAAATCATTGATGAAAAAACACTTTGCACAATCAATAAAAATTATTTTCACTAATGGTGGTACTGAATATCTTAAATTAGAAGAGTGTTTTTCCACTCATGGAATAAGCCACCTAATATCACCCCATATACGCCACAACACAATGGTTATGCTGAAAGACGACACCGTCAAATAGTTGAAACTGGTTTGACTCTTCTTCACCAAGCTTCTCTACCTCCATCTTTCTGGTCGCATGCTTTTCAAGCTGCCACTTATCTTACTAATTGTCTACCTATTCCGACACTTGTCTATCAATCCCCATTTCAAAAGTTGTTTGGTACTGCTCCTAATAGAACCAAACTATGCGTCTTTAGATGTCTTTGCTTTCCCTGGTTGCAACCTTATGCAAATCACAAACTTGAACCTCGGTTGAAACCATGCATTTTTATTGTTTACTCCTCGAATCAAAGTGCCTACAAATGTGATGAACCTGAGTAAAAAAAGATCTTTCTCTCTCGTCATGTTCCATTTGTGGAGTCTACCTTCCCGTGTTCCTCGCATCAGTTACCATCTTCGTCTGTCCATTCTCCATGGAATATTTTAGCAAATACTGCTACTCATTTCACGCTACCAGTTCCATCACTTGTCAGAAAGCCTTCACCTTCACCTTCGCCTGTACCTTCCCCTTCCCCAAATGTGGACATTGTCACTTTTGCTCCTCCACATAGAGAACCTCCTCAAGGTACTTCAGATCCTTCATCGTCTCCTCCACCATGTCAAACATACATTCAAATACAACAAGGTCCCACGCATAATCATCCCATTGCCATACGATCTCAAAATAATATTTATAAACCCATATGAGACTTCGTAGTAACCAAACATCCCATTAGTTCGTCTATTGAGCCATCATGTATAACACAAGTCAAAAAAGATCCTGAATAGAGAGCAACAATGTCAGAAGAATTTAATGCCCTTGTTAAAAATGGTACATGGGAGCTTCTCCCTCTTCAACCTCATTTCAATGTCATTGGTTGTAAGTGGGTTTTTAGGATAAAGCAAAATGCCAATGGAATCATTAGTCTCTATAAAACATGTTTAGTAGCTAAAGACTTTCATCAACGATCCGGGCTTGACTACCATAGCACATTTAGTCATGTTATTAAAACAAATACCATTAGAGTAGTCATATGCAATGCTTTGCAGTTTGGATGGAGGATTAGACAACTTGATGTCAACAATGCTTTTCTTCAAGGTTTGTTACAGGAAGAAGTATATATGAGTCAACCGCCAGGGTTTGTTGATTCTACCAGGCCATCTCACATTTGTAAGCTAAAGCGAACAATTTATGGCTTAAAACAGGCAACTAGAGCTTGGTATCATGAACTGAGCAAATGTATTCTCTCCCTTGGTTTTGTCCAGTCTCACAGTGATGCATCTTTGTTCATCTATGCACATGGTTCTCTCCTTTGCTATTTTCTGGTGTATGATGACTTGTTGATTATTGGAAACTCCAATCAGTTTCTGGATAAACTTGTTTCCATTCTTTCTACACGGTTCTTAAAAGATTTGGACAACTTACATTACTTTTTAGGGGTTGAACTCATCCTAATAACCAGGGGACTCTTCCTATCACAACACAAGTATATCAAGGACATTCTTGACAGATTTGATTTGAGTGGTGACAAGCCTGTTGCATCCCCTATGTCCACTTCAGTTGAATTAAAACTGAAAGATGGAACTGCCTTTGTCTACGCCAAACCTTATCGGCAGTTAGTTGGCTCCTTACAATACCTCAATCTCACTCTCCCTGATATTTCTTATAGTGTTAACAAGTTGTCTCAGTTCATGCAAAATTCCACCACAACTCACTGGCAAGCTCTTAAGCGGGTGTTACGCTATCTTAAAGCTACCATCTACTATGGTCTTCATCACAAACGTGACACTCCTTTGACTCTTCAAGCCTTTTCTGATGCAGATTGGGCAGAAAAATTGGATGATCGTAGCTCTACATCTGCCTATATTGTCTACCTTGGAAACAATCATATTTCTTAGAGCTCCAAGAAATAAATAATTATAGCTCATTCGTCCACAAAATCGGAGTATCGAGTTGTTACCTTCACTGCTTCTGAACTTGCTTGGGTCCAAACCTTGCTTCATGAACTACATCAGTGCTCATCCTCAACTCCTAACATCCTGTGTGATAATATTGGCACAACTTATGCTTGTGCCAACCCTGTCTTTCATAGTCGAATGAAGCATGTTTCTATTGATTTTCATTTTGTTCACGACAGGGTTGTCAAGGGGCAGCTAAGTGTAAATCATGTATCCACGAAAGATTAATTGGCAGATGCATTGACTAAACCGCTTTCAAGACAAAGACTTGAGCTTCTTCGATTCAAGATCGGTGTATCCGATGGATCCTCCGTCTTGCGGGGGCGTGTTAGTGATAATGCAGATTCACAAGATCAAAAGGAATCAAGCAACAAATCTACACTCAATCGGAATCCCATAAAATCAGCAGTCAAATCAGATTAGTAATAATGATTGATTTTCATATCTCAAATCACTTGATTTTAGGAATTATATGAAATTGTAGATGTGTATATATACTTGTAGTCTACTGTAAAGGAAGATAGAATTCTCATTCTCACATATCAAGACGAATATGAAGCACTATCCAAAATTCCAAACAATGCATTTGCACTAAAATATATATGTGCTTAGAAACTTTTTGCAGGATCTTGAAAATTATCCATAACAAACAAATCCATCTAAAAATTCAAATATTACACCAACATGTAAATATCGACTACAATCCATCTCAGCAGGTAATACATACCCCGTCAAAGAACGAAATTACAATATACAAAGTTCTTCTCTAAGGCATATCTAGCTGAATATAGAGGATTGAATCATTTGCTAACTCTAAAATACTAAGATTTCACACTTTCTCACCGTACAACATAATGACCGTTATTCTGGTACTCTGATTTTTGGACTAATTCGCTTTCTCCCACCAGTATAAGTACTGACATTAAACATACGTTCCTCAAAAGCTTTAGTCTCGTAAGGAATTCTCAAAATACCTTGGTTGCAAAATCCATATTCCTCGGCAGCTCGAGACAATAGCTCCAAAAATTCTGCATCGTACAGTGTTGTTGTGTGTACCATAAATCGCTTCGATTCAGTAAGGCTTACTCCAACAGCAACAGGTACATAACCTCTCGGCGTCATAACTTCAGCTCCTACTGATTTTAGCCGTTTCCCGACCATTCCGATTCCGATCAGCTTGCTCAATTTGCTCGCCTTAACGCCCATCTGATATTCAAAATCCACTGGCCCGATTAATTCAAATTCGCTCTAAACAAAAAGGCAGACTGAAGAAACAATTTCTTTCTTGTGCTGTTGTAATTTCAAGGCACTTAATTCGTACCAGGCCGTGCAAAGGTCAGTACCTTGTGGGCTTCATCATATTAGGTAAAGGATTAATGACGTTTTAGCTGTAGGGATAACGACACTAATTAATTACTCCTACATTATTAGCATTAAGAAATTTCCTGGGTAAATTATGAGTCTACATTATTTTAATAGCAATTAGATAGAATCATGGGATTAAATAGAATGGAATGCCGTAAACACAAAATTGATGTATTAGTCCAAAGCCATGTGTAGGACCAATATGCAATTACCAAACGTTTACTTTGACGCCGTCCATGTAGAGACTCTTATAGTAGTATGGAACTATAAACTACTCCATATAATACCATTTCGAGAAATCATTGCGTCAACAACAACAATATATATACTCAGTGTAATCTCACAAAGTGGAGTCTAGAGTTTAGAGATGCAAACCTTACGTCTATCTTTGTGGGATAGAGAGACTGTTTCATATAGATCCTTGATTCAAAAGAAAAATAATAGATGCAGGATTGAAAGAAGAGAAATTATTGTGTCTGTTTTATCTTATTTGTATTTCTTCTTTTAATTTAAGTAATTACATCGTGTCTGCTTCTTAGTACTTCCGATAAAGGAGTAGTGATTTTTATTACTGCTAGCTACTACGTACTACCTTCTTGCACTTTATATTTATCTTCTCTGAAAAAGACATATCAACATCTTCATTTTCTCTCTTTTTCTTTTATATTCCTGGATATAGTAAGTGTCTTGGATTGGCCGGCGATCCGGTCGAGCTCCACATAATGTTGGATGAAGAAGAAATAGATTATTTAAATACTTCATTATTGCTGATAAATTATACTCCATGTAAGATGCCATTAGCAAAGGCATTTGATTCATTTGTTTAGCTATTCCAATTGTCATAAAAGCCCTTCTGTTAAGTCCAATTTAAACTTAAAAGTTTATGACTTTCCAAATTATTAAGTACTTAATTAGTGTGAATATGTCTAACTTTTAATTATTTTGACATGTTGCTATCTATAGATTCTGAACATAAGATATTTTTTATCAAGGAGCTAGAAAGTTACTTACGGGTTTGGATGAATTCAATGCGTTAGTTGATTAAGTTTGATATGTAGCTAATTAAGTTCCTATTTCGTTGATGTTTACGGCTTGTGATTTCCTAAACGACGTTAGGTGACTTCAATCTGTAGATATTATATATAAATATGTTGGATATAGTGTTGGATATTTTCTTTTTTTAAGCATTTTAATAATAAAATGTCTTTCACTATTAAAAGTTGGAAATAATTTTTTTTCCATTATTAAAAGTTGGAAATAATTTTTCTTCCACTAATAAGTGAAAATTAAAGTTTTTTCACTAACTATTTAAATTATTTCCCAGTTTATTTTATTATTATTCAAAGATGAATTCCTCCCCTATAAATTGATTGTTATCCTTACATTGTGAATTAGAGAAAAATATAGAGTGTATGAAAAAATTGAGATAAAAGAGAGTTTTATTTAGTTGAAGGAAGGTGTTCTTTTGGTGGAGCTTTGGACTCAACATCTTGTCCAGAGTTCGTTGAGTAGTACGACGTTGTCAGACTGTTGTATCCTGGAGGGGACAAGTCAGAAAGATTACTGCTGGATTGGTAAAGATTTGTTGTAGTGGGCTTGAATCTCCTTAAAGAGAGCGAGATATCCGCGTCTCAGCCTGAAGATATTATTTTCTTCATTTGTATTTTTCAATTGTAATTGTATTTCAGGTGTAATTTCACCAATAATTTTAAGGAGATTCAATGGCTATAATTGAAAAATCCACGGATGTCAAAGTGGGAGATCTTAACTAGCCATTTCGGTTCAAGGGTACTCATTTCAAGAGATGGAAGGGTGTACTTTTCTACTTCAGTCTTTTCAATGTTTCTTACGTATTAACTGAAAAGAATCCAAACAAAGTAGACAACTCTTCCATGAGTGATGAAGAACTTATTTCTCTTCAAGAGAAAGTGAAAAAATATGATGAAGATTCATACAAGCATCTGTATTATTTACTTAATTGTCAATTTGATAATTTTTATGATTATAATGATAGAACTTACTCTAGTGCAAAGAAATTTGGAAAGCATTGCAGAGTAAATATGATACCGAAGAGGCTGGAGCGAAAAAATATGCTGCTAGTAGATTTTTTCGTTTTCAAATGGTGGACAACAAATCAGTGGTAGACCAAGCTCAAAATTTTATAATGATCGTTGGAGAACTCAGGTTCGAGGAAATCAAAATTGAAGATAACCTTATTGTTTGTGGCATAATAGATAAACTTTCACCTTCTTGGAAAGAAATTTCAAAACATTATGCGCCACAAACAAAAGAAAACCTCTTGAGACATTGATAATGCGAATCCGCATGGAAGAAGAAGTAAGGGGACAAGATGCACTTATGCAATCGAAATAGAGCAATTTACTACCCGTCACAAACGAGGTAAATTTAATTACTTCAAATAATGCTGCTTCTAATTCTCACAAAGTTACTTCTATGAAGCTTGAGAAGAAAATATTCAAGAAAAATAATGGTAGACCTTCCAAGAAAAATAATGGTGTCAATAATCGAGCACAATATCAACATGTTCAAGATTCAGAATCATACTTTGTCTATGACAAGAGTGGATATATTTCTCAATTTTGCAAGTTTCGGAAACGTGACCATGTACCTCAGGCGAACATTATCGAAGAGCCACGTGTGACGGTGATAACAGACATAAACATGATGGAAAATGTTGATGAATGGTGGGCTAATTCTGGTGCAAACCATCATGTCTGCTATGACAAAGATTGGTTCAAAGTGTATACTCTTGAGGAGCCCAAAACAATCATGCTTGGTGATTCTCACACCACTCAGGTGCTTGGAAAGGGAGATGTCTAGTTGAGCTTTACTTCTGAAAGGGTATTAACTTTAAAAGATGTACTTTTTACTCCTTCCATAAGAAAAAAAATTGATGCCTAGTTTCTTCTTAATAAAGCATGCTTCAAACAAATTATTGAGTCTGATTAATATGTAACATTGAAAAAGGTATATTTGTGGGAAAGGGGTATGCATGTGATGGGATGTTCAAGTTGAATATTGAGATGAATAAAGTTGCTAATTCTATTTACATGCTTTCTTCCACTAATTTTTGGAATGCTCGTTTGTGTCATATTAATAATCGTTATGTGGGAATCATGAGCAGTTTAGGATTAATCCCAATGATTAAAAAGGATTTTAAAAAGTGTGAGGCTTGTAGTAAAGTAAAAATTACTAAAAGGCCTCATTTTCAAGTTGAAAGAAAAATCGAATTGTTAGAGTTAGTTCATACCGATATTTGTGAACTTGGAGGAATTTTAACTCGTGGAGGAAATAAATATTTTATCACTTTTATTGATAATTTTTCTAAATTATACATATGTTTTCTTGATGAAAAAGAAAAGTGATGCTTTTGAAAATTTTAAAGTTTTTCTCCATGAAGTTGAAAATTAATTTGGTAGAAAAATAAAAAGAATTAGAAGTGATAGAGGCCTATTTTGTTAGAACGTTGGGAATAATTCTTGAAACTACTCCAGCTTATTCTTCTGGATATAATGGTGTAGCTGAAAGAAAAAATAGAACTCTGGTTGAGTTAACAAATGTCATGATTATTGAGTCAAGCGCACCTCTAAATTTTTAGGGTGAAGCTGTTTTGACTGTTTGTTATGTGTTGAATCGTGTGCCTCATAAAAAGATCAAGTTAACACCGTCTGAATTGTGGAAAGGTCACAAATCAAATTTGGGATACCTAAGAGTTTGGGGATGTTTAACCTATGTGAGGTTAATGATTATGCTTCAAATAGTACATCATATAGATTTTTTAGTCTTGAAGATAATATTATAATAGAATCAGGTGACGCTATTTTTCATGAAAATATATTTTCATTTGATTCTAAAAATAGTGGAGGTCATAGGACTAAAGAAAATATTTTGTCACTACCTAGTTCTTCTACTTCTTTTTTGGAAAATAAAAAAAATGATAATGTTGAGTTAAGAAGAAGTAAAAATGCTAGAGTAGAAAAAATATTTTGGTTCTGATTTTTATGTTTTTAATGTTGGAGATGACCCTCTCAATTTACAAAAAGCTTTATCTTCACATGATGCTATTTTTTTTGAAAAGAGGAATGATGGGATAGAATCACTAATTTCTAATAAAATTTGAAAGTTAGTTGATTTACCACGGGTTGTAAAATAATTGGGTGCAAATGGATGCTAAGAAAAAAATTAAATCCGGATGGTTCAGTTGGTAAATACAAGACTAGACTAGTTTCTAAGGGTTTTAAAATTAGAAGGTCTAGAATTTTTTGATACTTTTTCTTCGGTAACAAGAATTACATCTATTAGACTTTTAATTGCTATTACTGTAATTTTTAATTTACATATTCATCAAATGAATGTAAAAACTATTTTTTAATGGGAACCTAAATGAGAAATTTTATATGGAACAATCCGAAGGTTTCATAGAAGCTGGCCAAAAAAGTAAAACTTACTAAATCCCTATATGAATTGAAACGTGCACCGATAAATTTGATTCCTGCATGATTGAAAATATTTTTAAAACAAATGAGTATGATAAGTGCATATATCATAAGTCTTGAAATAATTCACATGTTATTATTTGGCTATATGTGGACGATTTATTGATCTTTGACTCTAATATGCATGTTATTGGTGAAACTAAAAATATTCTTAGAAGCCATTTTAATATGAAATATTTTGGTGAGGCAAATTTTATTCTTGAAATAAAAATTACTAAAATATGTGATGGAATATTTCTTGACTAATCACATTAGGTTGAGAAAATTTTGAAAAAATATAACTTTCTTGATTGCAAGCATGTTGTAACTCCTTTTGATTCTAATGTTCACTTGTTTCCTGTTCAAACTGAAAATGATGTGAAAAATCAAAAGAAATATTCTAGCTTAATTGGAAGTTTGAGATATGTGACTGATTGCACTAGGTCTAATATTGCATATGCAGTTGGAGTACTTAGCAGGTTTACAAGCAAGCCAGATAATGAACATTGACATGTCATAAAGAGAGTTATGAAATATTTAGTTGGTACAAAATATTACGGCTTGTTTTATAAAAAATATCCTGATGTACTTGAAGGCTTTTCTGATGCAGATTAGAATACTTTATCTAGTGATTTCTGTTCTACCACTGGATATATTTTTACTTTAGGAGGTGGTGTTATTTGTTCGAAGTCAAAAAAGTAAACTATTATTGTTAACTCTACCATGGAGGCTTAACTAATTGCTTTAGCTTCAGCTAGTGAAGAAGCGAATTGGTTGAGAGATTTATTATTTCAAATATCTTATTTTGAAAAACCAATTCCTCCTATTTTAATTCATTGTGATAGCACCGCTGCAATTGGTAGAGTTCAAAATCATTATTACAACGGTAAATCCAGACCTATAAGGAGAAAACACAGTACTGTGAGATCATATTTGACAAGTGATACTATTAACGTTGAATATGTCAAATCTTGTGATAAGCTTGCAGATCCACTAATCAAGGCCTTGGCAAGAGAAGAGTCTGGAGCACATCAAGGGGATGAGATTGAAGTCCATAAATTCATGAGTCGTATATGAGGCAACCCAATCAAGGGGCTAGAGATCCTATAATCAAGTTCAATGGAAAAAATGAATCATATGATAACTTGTTGTGAAATGCACTAATAGTTTTTATTCCCTCCCTATGGTGTGAGTGCATTTTTCTGTAACGATTTGTAGGGGTTGAGTTTATAAACTCTAAATGAAATTTTGTAG
Source organism: Anisodus acutangulus (assembly GCA_029783415.1). Taxonomy (NCBI): domain Eukaryota; kingdom Viridiplantae; phylum Streptophyta; class Magnoliopsida; order Solanales; family Solanaceae; genus Anisodus; species Anisodus acutangulus. Next base: position 754,251 of record CM056506.1, on the reverse strand, counting down.
CTCGTATGAATGGGATGTTACAGAAGCATCGTTGATAGATTTCACCTATGTGAGTGTGGAAGTAGGCCGTTTCATATGAGAATGAGCTTGTTCTCAAAAGAACTCATGAAATCGGAATAGCATAATGTCGTAATGTGTTGGTTGTTAAAGCTCGTGTCAACACCTTGATTATTATGTGTAAGCAGTGAGACTTTATTTCCCTTAAGCAGTCATAGTTCAAGTCTGAGACCACTACGACTCTCGAGTAAAAATTATTATTTTACTAAGTGGAGGTTCAATGCAGAGCACACCTTCATTATTCATAATAATCTACATTCATCTAATATGCTCTCTGATTTTAATATTAAAATGAGTGGGGGAATGTTGGATTGTTTTTGGAGCATTTTAATAATAAAATGTCTTTCACTATTTAAAGTTGGAAATAAAAATTTCTTCCACTATTAAAAGTTGGAAATAATTTTTCCTTCCACTAATAAATGGACATTAAAGTTTTTCCACTATTAAAAGTTGGAAATAATTTTTCTTTCACTAATAAGTGGAAATTAAAGTTTTTTCACTAACTATTTATATTATTTTCTCACTTTATTTTATTTTTATTCAAGAATGAATTCCTCCCCTATAAATCGATTGTCATCCTTACATTGTGAATTAGAGAAAAATATAGAGTGTATGAAAAAATTGAGATAAAAGATAGAGTTTTATTTAGTTGAAGGAATATGTTCTTTTGGTGGAGCTTTGAGCTCAACATCTTGTCCAGAGTTCGTTGAGTAGCACGACGTTGTTGGGCTGTTGTATCCTGAAGGGGACAAGTCAGAAAGATTACTTCTGGACCGGTAAAGATTTGTTGCAGTGTGCTTGAATCTCTTTAAAGAGAGTGAGTTATCCGCGCTTCAGCCTGATATTATTTCTTCATTTGTATTTTTCAATTTTTTAAAAACCCTCCCCAGAAGCTCCCTCATTTGCTCTGTTGGTGACTCGAACTCGCAACATTCAAGTTGAAAGTAGAGGGCGCTTACCATCTGAGCAACCCCTATTATCTTTTCAATTGTAATTGTATTTCAGTTATAATTTCACGAACATATAGTAACCAAATTGAATCATTTCCCTATAATTTCATACCGATTGGTACAAAGTGAGAAAAATATATAACTTTAGATATCCTAAACTTGGATATTGCAACCTCTAAGTCATGATCGCCACGTCGACATCTCCAAGCCTCGACGGTTAATCGATGACACGTGACCCGTGATGCTCAAATGATGGGGTTTGATATTACATAAGCATAAACTGAAAGAATTGTTCCTACATCATACCATGGGTAAGTACACACATACAACATATAGGTATATGTCTAGTACTTTTTCGGTCTCAAAAAAATTATTTTAGTTTGACTTAACACATAATTTAAGAAATAAAAGAAGACTTTTGAAATGTGTGGTCCAAAACGAGCATTAGATATTTGTGTGACTGTAAATCATCTCATAAAGTTAAATTATTTTTAAATATAAAAATATGTCAATCTTTTTGGGACAAACTAATAAGAAAAATAAGACAGATTTTTTGGGACAAAGGAAGTAGTAATTATTGGATTAAAATAATTATAAATAAATTTCTATACATATTTAATATTTTATTAGATTAGTAAAAGGGAAGAAGGCGCAGTGATTGATTATGGGCTGTTATCAGAGGATCTAAACAAGGCCCAAGATAAAACTCAATGAACAATTCGCACGATTGTACTATTTTAGGATGATTTTTAATTGTTAGCTCTCAAATTGGCGGTCTTTAATTTTTGTCCTTCGCCTTAAAAAATAATCAAAAACATCTCAGAGGTTGTAGGTTCGAATCTAAGTAGAGCTAAAAAAATCGCAAAACAAGATTTCATAGTAATTATGCATATTCGACCAAAATTGTATAGAAATTATGCCCTTTTTCTATGTAATTATGCCTGAAGGCAAAGTTTCTTTGATATATTAAGATTATGCCTTATCCGGTTAGTTACATAAAAACTATGCTCTTGGGGCATAGTCTCTATACAACTTCGGCCCAATAGGTATAATTTTTATGAACATCTTGTCTTGTCAATTTTTTTTTTGCCTCTGCAGGAATTCGAACCCGAAATCTCTGATTTAGTAGACCCGCGAATAAAGGGTACTTTGGCCCACAAATTTCTATTAAATGAGAAGTAGGGTAAAAATTAAAGACCAGTGATTTAAGGGGCTAAAATTAAAGACCAGTCCATAAGAAGGAAATCCGCGCAAAAAGAACATTAGAATCATGTCATCACGGGCTCAAATAAGTCCAAGTCCAAATCCATTTGTAGGCCTTAGGCTTATTATAAGAGATCAATCCAGAATGCATAGCCCGTGATATTAGTTGAGAAAATTCCTTATGTAATCAACCTTTCATTGGAAATATATATACCATCTAAAGAGGAAACAAGAAGTGTCTTACATGGAGCACAGTATCTTATATGGTCAGTAAATTGGCATCTCGGAGTACATATTCTAGCTGCTAATACTGAAGAATCAATAGACTAAAACGTCTCTCAAGTTAATTAGAAAGTTAGAGAAAGATTGGTTTCGTAGTTGTTAGGACTTAGCTTAGGAATGATATTTAGGACTCATTTTAGATTGTTTTTAAGTAGAGAGAGTTCCAGCACATTACATTGTGGCTGAAATTGAAACGCACGTCAAATTTATCATTCCTAAGCTAAGTCCACAAATTTTATAACGTCATACTGTCATAGCATGCATCATAATAATGTAAAGGTACCTGAATCCTTCTAAACAAACAATTCGTTCCTTTATTTGGCCCTCAAGTGAGAAGAAAAGGCCCCCCACGGAGCGGTGGGAAAGCAAGGGATTTTTTTATTAATATTAACGACGAGATCTATTATCGCTTTTTGCATGTCCTCTAAAATTTAATCCACTTGCTTGACTATAAGGAAGGAGAGGAGAGAC